>CABFWB010005292.1:27553-46849 GCA_902151455.1 Timema bartmani | reverse complement strand
GTAATGGTAGGGTGATTATGAGATGAAATGGAGGACCTACAGTTTAACGTGGGATCCGAACCACGGTGGAGGCCCAGCATTCCACACATTCACATGTTGTGATGTATTTTAATTAAAAAGTTTTTATTTTTAATAGTAATAACAATTTTCAATGATAAGTTATTTCTTATATGAAATAGTTGCAGAGATATGATCAAAACTGTACATTTCCGCTAATGTAAGATATTTCCAGCCCTTTTCGGTGGCCGCATGGTTTAAGGCACTATTCTCACAGTAAACGAGACCGCTGAAACCGGGAATATTGGGGTTAGATCTATGTCAGGTGTACTAAGGGTGGTTTTTCCTAAATTGTTTTCCATTCTTCACCCATGCAAATGTTGGTACACATCTTCTATATTTATCTTTTCTAATCCTTAGCTCATTAGTGTAGGCCCTAAATAGTACATAGGCGTATAAAGACGTGGTGCTAAAAATACTTCAAATTAAGTTTTATGGAAAAATGAGATACGATATTGTGTTGGTCATGATAAACAGTACATAGATACACACATTTATTTTAACAAAACTCGTTAGAGCGTAGTTCGATGAAATCAAATATTCGTTGTTTAGCCCTTAAGATGGGAATGTAGGTGATTCAATAGATGCAATAAAAGGCCAGTGTTTTTTGTAGTTTTTATATAAAAACATATTTTTGTCCAAATTAAATCAAATATTTCTCCAGTAGAAACATAGAGTTAAATTTTCTTCCCAAGGTGATATTAACAGTAATTGTTTAATATTTGTCAATAGGGTCCTGGAATTTAATGACGACTTTTCTCTACATTTAAAAAGTTATCATCTAATATCACTATTCACATCACAAATAATAAAGAATTGTTGATATCCCCATGTGAAGAAAATTATACTTTTTGTTTCTCTTAAAGAAACATTTAATTATTTATTTTAGACAAATATATGTTTTGCTATAAAAACCTAAAAATACTCCCCTTAACTTGCTACATTCCCCTCTTAAGTAAGCTACCCTTAATCTTTGGGCTATAGATCTAATTCCCAAAAGACCTCTAGGGAACTTAATGAATACCCTATATAACAATCGGTAAAATGGTTTCGATTCTACACCGAGAGAAGAATAGATAGACAGATATATGGCATCGCGAAAACAACTTTTTAAGATTTGGTGAGTCTTAAACGTCAGCATCCATCAAGGTATTTAAATATATGTACATTTTGATGATCACAATAGTTCCACTCTCCAAGGGGTCACGCTAATGTGATGGTAAAATAAAACCGCATCATGGACTAAAGTGTCATTCACTCTCGTTTTGACTAGTTTTCTGATGACGTGGAGCTCAAGGTTTTAATTCAAGACACATATACTGAGAATTTTTTGCCATCATGAATATTCGATTATTGTTATTATTATTGTTATTATTATTATTATTGTTATTATCATCATTAATATTAGTATTATTGTTGTTGTTATTATTATTAGTAGGTCTAGTACTATTATTACTAAGAAAGCCTGCAATTTATATTATTTCATTGTATGCATGAATCCAAACTCTTGTTTGGTTATGTATCTTATACTGTAATAATAATAGATAGATAGCTAAATCCTCCACGGCACTCAAGACACAAGATACTATATTAAGTAATATTAAATATTCTAGAAGTCCGAAGAAGGTTCTTGCAGTTAGATAGTACAAACCTGATTGAAATTCCATCACTTTTGCTTAGCACCATGTACGAAACATAGGTAGCAACCAGTTACTGACCAGTTCGAACTTCAATCAGTTACCAGTCCAATCACAGTTGAGTAGCACTGCGTGTGAAACATAAGTAACAACCAGTTACTGACCAGTTCGAACTTCAATCAGTTACCAGTCCAATCACAGTTGAGTAGCACTGCGTGTGAAACATAAGTAACAACCAGTTACTGACCAGTTCGAACTTCAATCAGTTACCAGTTCAATCACAGTTGAGTAGCACTGCGTGTGAAACATAAGTAACAACCAGTTACTGACCAGTTCGAACTTCAATCAGTTACCAGTCCAATCACAGTTGAGTAGCTCCGTGTGCGAAAGGCCTAAGTGTTTATCTTGTCAACATTGGGATGATTATTTTTCGTCAATTCGGATTTTGTTCCTACTAAATGGTTTGGATTATTTTTGGTAGGTTTGTCCTATAATTATGTCAGTTAAATCCACTAGTAATCATCCTAATAGCTCTAAATATTAATTCATACTAAATATTTGAAACAACATTTTTGAATTGACTTTTGAATCTAAAAGTCTTACGTCCAAAATGAGGTTTCCATTCAAGTATATGTTTTGTATTGTCCTGAGTAACCGTCCAATGGAGTGCGTGGTTACCCCGGGAAACGCTTTTTTCTGCTTCAAAAAGACAGAAAAAATATTTATTCTATTTATTCCAACCCAGTCTTTAATTAATTTTTAAAAAAACTAAAATTTTAAAATTCCAGTTTCTAGGTGCACATATTCGTGTACACGAACTACTAATTTTAAAATTTCAAATCTCTGTGAGCGTTAGATATCACAATGCTCATGACAGACAAATTCTTCATTTTATTAATATAAATATTCTTACTCAAAATTAATACGTTCCCATTGGGTCTAAACCAAATCAAGTTTTTTCTAAGCAATTTCAATTTTTATTTGTTTGAATTTGAACATATACTTCTTTGGGCCTATATAAAATAGAAAATTGCTCGGTGGAAAAGCCACGACCAATGCACCCAGCCAGGTGTAGATCCCTAACCCAATGTTCTAAAAAAAATTTAAGCTCACGGTATACTTAACAAGACTAATTTTTTAGCTGTACACTCTTCCGATTAAGGTACGTGGTAGGTCAGAATTAGTAAGGTATAGACTAATTTTTTCCTGACGTAGCTTCAAGTTCTTTTTCTGTGCTCGGTCTTTGATATTCGGAAGTAGTTCGTTCAAACCATTAGTAAGTACGAGTTGTTAAGAACTGCGGATGACGCACGGCTGCCGTTAGTACCAACTTCAATCGTGTTCTTATTGAACAGCGATGTGTGGTGCTCTGGGATTTGGCCTCACGGCACACCTAATTTGTCACCACAGCAAAATGTTCACGGATCACTGGCTTGGTGAGCTAAATTTGTCCGTATTTATAGTGTCAAATGTGTTATAAAGTAACAGAACAAACAGAATGATATAAACAATTTGTTTTATTAATAGAGTTTTTAACTACTCCTCTATAAAGTGTATTGGAAACAATTAGACGATCTATACCGAGGAAAGTGATGGACAACCTGCTGAGGTTTATCTGACGTCTGGTGGAGCTCACATTTAGGTAAATGGAGAGTGGAGAAAAAATTAGGTCAATGGAGAGTGGGGAAAAAATTAGGTCAATGGAGAGTGGGGAAACATTTATGTCAATGGAGAGTGGAGAAACATTTAGGTCAATGGAGAGTGGAGAAAAAATTAGGTCAATGGAGAGTGGAGAAACATTTAGGTCAATGGAGAGTGGAGAAAAAATTTAGCTCAATGGAGAGTGGGGAAACATTTAGGTCAATGGAGAGTGGGGAAAAAATTAGGTCAATGGAGAGTGGGGAAACATTTAGGTCAATAGAGAGTGGAGAAAAAATTAGGTCAATGGAGGGTGGGGAAACATTTAGTTCAATGGAGAGTGGGGAAACACTTAGGTCAATGGAGAGTGGGAAAAAAATAGGTCAATGGAGAGTGGGGAAAAATTTAGGTCAATGGAGAGTGGGGAAACATTTATGTCAATGGAGAGTGGAGAAAAAATTTAGGTCAATGGAGAGTGGGGAAACATTTATGTCAATGGAGAGTGGAGAAACATTTAGGTCAATGGAGAGTGGAGAAAAAAATTAGGTCAATGGAGAGTGGGGAAAAATTTAGGTCAACGGAGAGTGGGGAAACATTTATGTCAATGGAGAGTGGAGAAACATTTAGGTCAATGGAGAGTGGGGAGAAATTTAGGTCAATGGAGAGTGGGGAAAAATTTAGGTCAATGGAGAGTGGGGAAACATTTATGTCAATGGAGAGTGGAGAAAAATTTAGGTCAATGGAGAGTGGGGAAACATTTAGGTCAATGGAGAGTGGGGAAAAATTTAGGTCAATGGAGAGTGGGGAAACATTTAGGTCAATTAAGATGTGGGGAAACATTTGGGAAAAAAGACACTTAATGCTCTAGGTTGGGATTCAAACCCTGACATGCCCATCAATGGACAACCTGTTGGGACGAGACTGACATTTAGTCTCCGTGTGTACATGTGTGGGTTCAAAATCAGTCCGTAATCCTCTGTTAAAGAAATAAGATTAATATAATCCTTTTTTTAACGTATTTGGAGAGAGCTCTTTACCCTTGTTTCAATAAAAAGAAAATCGAACGCATGCTGCTGAACTTTCGACTGTACATTTAAAAAACCAACAAGCGTGACAAGTCTTCTTCCACGATAAAAAAAACAAACAAAAAACAAAACAGAAAAACGCGTGCTTATGAGTTTTTCAGTGGCGTACTAAGTGAGATAGAAGAGTTGTAATACAAGTGCAAATGGTTTTCAAGTGGACATTACTTGAGTGAAAATAATACAATGATTACATATGGTGAGTTGACAAGAGAAAAATAAATCTTATGATTCAAGTTATTACTTACATTTGGAAATATTCGTGATACTGAGTCTTACATTATTATATTCTTCTTTTGTTATTTGTTTTTCAGGCACTTTACCAATGGCGGCTAGTTAATAGGGTTAGAAAGAGCTCGCTCTATTCCAAAATAATTCAATAATAACTTCTAACATTACAAAAGTTTGATATGTTTAACTTTGTTTGTAACACACTTAGCTACTACAACAAAGAAAGTGTTTTACGAACATTATACTCTCTTGGCGGGTGTTTGATGCGCTTAGGGTTGCCTAACCACTTCTCTTACTATCTCGACAAAAGAGGGTTCAACAAGGGTAGTAAAGAGAGGGGTTTTTTGGGGTCTCAAACCTCTCCCGAAACAGTTCCTCTTCAATACCGAGAGCTCGTAAGCAACTAATTACGTCTTCAACATAAATTAAAGAAGATCACTTTAAATGCATTCAATGTTAAAAAATTCTACATTTGACATTTCCCGTTGGAAGACTTTACTACAAGCCTCCAATAACTACAGGCATACCCTGATTTTGGTGGGAAGAACAGTTGAGAAAATTCAAGCATATTTCAACATTGATAACATTTTACTTTATTATTTGTGTTATTTTATAGGCAGTGATAATATGTGTAAAACATGACAGCTAGGGATAACATGACTTAGCGTATGAATATATTAAAATTGTTTTAGTAACTTTGGTAACCAACTTCTAGTGTTCTTCCTACCCAAATCATATTATAGTACCCCTTCCCCCCAAATACATTTCCAGGTACCAAGAGGTGCAACTTCAACAGTTCTTAATACATTATTTCCACCCCCTTACTTATCTTATTAATAAGAATGTAATAGTTATTCGAATGAACTCACTTGTCAATGAACAAGTAAATAAATATTCTACTAGACATTGAGGAATATTAAACTAATTATCTTGAAAGATATTTAGTAAAATTCACGTTGAGCTATTAGCGCCACCCATATCACAAAGTAACGAGACGTTATTGGGCTCTCCATGTTTAGCTTTTATTACCAAAGGGGGAGATTATGGCAGATAGGAGCGGTAACTCTTGCGCATGCGCGTATTTTAGCAACGTGGGCTAGATGTCATGCTAGTCTTGTCTGGTTTACGATGATAGGGAGGTTGGGGTTCATGTCCTGTCTGGGTGAACCGAGGGATGGTTTTCCTCAATGGTTTCTCACTCTCTTACTACAATAATGGAGGGAACATTTCCTCAAAATTATACTTTGCTTCCATTAGCATAATTAAATATGGACAGACCGTTAGACCCGCAATACAATGGGTTGGCATTGACGAGGAGGTCAAGTTCCTTGAGTGACCTTGGGGTGGGATGGCATACCGGTTAGGGTAGAGGAAAGAGATGAAGATGAATGAGTTGATAGGCAGGAGGGATCTAAATGGGCGTTAGTATGGTCAAGAGTTAAATTATTTAATTTTTGGTTTTATAGGTTGAATTTGCTATTGATTACGATAAATTTAATTCAGTTGTACATTTTGTCTTTCTGAGTTTTGACTACTTTTAGCCGCAAAAATAATAACTGTCTTATATTTTAATTATTTTATAAAAGTAAACTTATCTATTAGTAGAAAACGCTTCCAACTATTTTAACATGCTATAAAGATGTTCTAGTTAAAATAAAAACCAACCTCATCTACCCCCCCACCCCCTTTTCCTTGAAAGAAGTATGAAATACCCAACCACAATTAATCGAGTATCTGAAGCTAAATGTTGACAGAGAAATCTAAATGTGAAGTTATTCCAAAAGAGTACCATGTAGGCCTATCTCACGGTCTAATCTCCACGTTTCTAAACTACAAGCAACATATCAGCCATTAGGTGAAGGCACGAACTTTAGGAATTAATGTTGTGGGCGTGGTCTGTCAAGGTCACCGGGGTCACGTGGTGTGCAGGTCGTGTGCCGCTGCCATCATCATCATCATCATCATCATCATGTGCTCTATTGACTGCAGATTGCTTCCCCCAACCCTTTTTATCTGTTATTATTGTAACGAGGAATGAACAGTAAGAAGAGTAATAATAATCATTTTTAAGAGTCATCACGCCAGGTAAGAGAGCGCGCATGGTACAGAGTTATTTCAAAGTGAATACAAAAAATAAATAAAAAGGTTTCGATACTAGTGCAAGTATGTAAATTGTTTATTGCCAATGACGTCAAGGGGGAGAAACGGGTTTTGCAATTCGATTGCGATTTATATTAGAGAGTTGATTATGTTTTGTTCTGTATAACAATAGTATACTCGCGTCAGTGGCCGCGTGGTCTAACGCGCTACTCTCGCAGTAAACTGTAGCCTGCTGCTGATCGAGATTGAATCTCGATCCAGCGTACTCAAGGGGATTTTTACAAAACGGTTTTCCAATATCCCTCCATGCAAATGCGGATACAATTCCTCTAAACATAACCCTCCTAATACTACTACTTAGCACCGCGTATTACTATTCGTTCAGTTTATACGCTTAGGTTTAATGGTTTAAGAATTGGGAGGGATGATTATAGAGGAAGTTAATCCACATTTGCGTAGAGGTAGAGTGGAAAACCATTTATAAAAAAACCACCACAGTTCACCCGAGCGAGATTCAAACCTCAATCTTCCCTTCCTCAGCAGTATAGCTCAACACGAAACTTGCGCGTTAGCCAACTACGCCACCGATGTGGGTTAGTCATCCTAATCCCTAATAACATTAATGTAATTAGTACATAAGTGAATAGTCCCAACGGGTAGTACGACGCGGTGCTATAAAGCAAACAAATAATTTAAAAAAATGAATATTAGAATTAAAACCGATTCTTTGGTGTAGTGGTCAGATTTACTAGCCACAGATTCAGAGGTTCAGGGTTCGATCCCCGGCGCTTACAGGATTTTCTGTGAAGGAGTGAGGATGAAGCGGGGTAAAATAAACCTCGTGAGAATAAATGAGGAGTTATTTGAATAGAAGAAGTAGCGGCTCCGGTCTAGAAAACAGAGATTAATAACTGGAGGGTTCATACGCTGACCACATGACACCCTCTAACCGTGGAAATTGGCACTATTATTTTTCGCCACTTGGTTGGTATATCTCAATTGCAGGCTAGGGTCATGGAGGGTTTTATAATCACAAACTTGAATATTAATTACTATTAAATTAGCCAACATAGGAAACATAATTTGAAACATTTTAATGAAGAAGTTAATTTTTTTTCAAGTAAAACTGGCTTAGCTTGTATAGTTTTATAAGAATTGATGAATTGGTTTTGATTTTGTAAAAATGTTTGCTGGTTGTATATAGTTGCTTCCGGCATCGCGCCATAAGTAATAAAATAAAAAACCCTAAGTTGTAGGTCCACAAGAGAGGTATGCCAACCGAGCAACCGCCACCGTTAGCGATGATAGTGCCTACATTTGTAGATAAAGGGTGTCATGTAGTCAGTACAGCGAACCCTCTAACCGTTAATCTCAGTTTTCTAAGCCCCAACAGCTGCTTTTTTTAATTCAAGTATTTCTTCATTTGTCATCACAAGGCTCGAGCCTTGTTTCAGATTCACTGCTTCACAGATAAATATTGGAAGCAACTGGTATTGAACCCAGAACCTCTGGATCTGTAGCAGGCCCGCCCTTACAACAGTTGGCGCCCAGGTCGAAAAACATAAAATGTGCGCCACCTCTCCCTATTTCTATATTTTTTCCTTTGTGTATATATTTTTAGATAGTGGGAAAAAATGCAGTTCAGGCAAAAATAATTTATCCAAACAGAGATTTTTAGCATTCATACAAGCACAGCTCAATAACAACGTAATATAGAATGGAATGTCCGTTAGTCCACAATTTAAAATAAATTCATGTTAAATAGTCAGACTCGTGGACGATATATAGATAGCTCCTGGCAGGCTCTGTTCCTATGGCTCACACGGGTTTCTTTTAAAAAAAGGCTGCTTTAGGTGGTTTCACCTGGGTGAAGTTTATTACAGTTGAAGAAAGGTCAAGGTTGTGGGCTATGTCATTTTCTATGGATAATATTGCCAACGACGACAGCCTTTCATCGGTCATAGTAGATCAAAGATAAAGTCTTAACAAGTTTTATCTCCTAAAAACTGCGTTCACCACTAGCAACCGTCACTGGCATGGTCAGCAATGTACGAAATTACACCCAGATTTTGGGGAAATTAGTGCTCATAATTGTTTCCGATATGTGTTGTAATTAATTTTTGTAGACGGAGATTTTTCCATGTTTGGAAGGATTTGCCTGAAATGTTTTAATTCTTCCCAGGGTTCCAAGCCCTTAGTATCCAAGTTACTTCCATCCATGAGTGTGTTTTGCAGGTTCATGAACTGTCTCAATATAACTTTGTCAGCTTCAAGGGCATTTGCATTATCACATTGAGGTTGGCACAAGTAAAACAAAAACCCCCAAATATTTTGTGGTCTTAAAGTTGCTCGAACCGTTGCTTCAGTGATGTGAGTGCAGTACTACCAACTATGACAGAGAAATTTACATTTACATTGATCATCTGACTCATTGTGACCTTCATATTCGAACTATCTTTCCTTTGCTCGCTTACGTATCGAATATGCAAGGAAGGATCAGCTACAAATTGCTCTTCAAGTTCTTTTACAATAATAATAACATTTTCATATCAAACATGTCTATATGAAGATACATTTTCCACACAATTCTTGATTAAAGAAGTAGCAGTAAGCATACCCATTGCTGGAATTTGTATCACCTTACTTTCAATGCTTACTTGATGTTTACTTCATACCATACAACCAAAGAAATCAAGAATTCAAATTTGATCAACTGATCAGCTAAAGAGTGTGCCTTATATCTCAGACCAGCATCAGCAAGATTAGATTAAAAAGATTTCATTAAAGCATCACAAACTTCCTTTATATAATATCTAGTAGCCTTAACACTATCAATCCTGCTTTTCCAGTGAGTAGCGCTTAATGGCTTCACAAGGTACAAAGGAAGCTCTTGAGTTCATTTGATGAATCCTGACTTGAGCACCTTTGTTTTTACTCCTCATGTTGGCACTACTATCGTACCTGTTCTCCACAGTCCTCGAGACCTAAACCATTCTCAGTCAATGTTCTTAACATAAGATCTGAGCGTCCATCACTGGCATTCCTAAATCCTAAAAAGTGTTCTTTAATATTAAGTACATATAAAGTACATATAAGATTTGTCAAACATTAAAATCCCCCCATTGAAAGTAAAAAGTGCATGTTCACTTGCTTCCAGCGCCCCAGTACATGGCGTCCCACCCTGAGGCCAGCCTTGATCTATAGCTGGGAACTGTGACCATTAGACCACACAGGCTAATAACATTCAATAGAACTCCTCTTATGATTTGTGTGCCTTCTTTATTGGCATCTATAACGTGTATCTAAACATTGCATCAAACTTTGGCAGGCTATTCATTGGGTGAAAATAGAATAATTCACATCAGCAACCTAGGGTCCATCTTTAATAATAAGGACGGTATACACCCCTAAAGATAGAGCTAAAAACGACTGTTGTGTGAAATATTATGAAAACTGCTTAGGGTATTACAACGAATATTTGTATACTACTTATTGAAAACTTGATCATTAATAAATTAAATGTGCTGTTACCGTTACCCACCCCATTATGTAATAAAGGGGGGGTTGTAAGACTTTTTTCTGCAATAAAATATGTCAGAGTATGTATTACCGATTTTGACTTAAGATTACAAAACATGGAGTAAAAATTAACAAAAAAAGGTGTCTTGAAGAAACTGTCTAGCTTTCTCCGTTTCCGAGATAATCACACAAGTTTGAGCTCAGAGACAAATGTATCTAACACAGCTAGCAACACAGCTACACTGGCTCCCTACCTGGCAGGAATTAACACTTGTCTTTGAAATCACACATGCATGATTATCTCGGAAACGGTGAAAGCTAGATAGTTTCTTCAAGACACCTTTTTTTTTAAATTTCTACTCCATGTTTTGTAATCTTAAGTCAAAATTGGCAATACTTACTCTGACATATTTTATTGCAGAAAAAAGACTTACAACCCCCCTTTTTTACATAATGGGGGTGGGTAAAGGTAACAGCACAGCTAATTGATTAATTATCAAGGTTTCAATAAGTAGTATACAAATATTCGTTGTAATACCCTAAGCAGTTTTCATAATATTTCACACAACAGTCGTTTTTAGCTCTATCTTTAGGGGTGTATACCGTCCTTATTATTAAAGATGGACCCTAGGTTGCTGATGTGAATTATTCTATTTTCACCCAAGGAATAGCCTGCCAAAGTTTGATGCAATGTTTTAGATACACGTTGTATAACTTAGGAGGCTACAATCTTATCTTATTTTCCTCTTATCACCCACATTTTCAATGGTCTTATATCTCTAGGATGGCACCCTTAAATTTGATTTATGTATGAGTAAAAAATGTATTTGATGTACATTTTACCCGCACTGGTGGGCACGCGGACTAGATGTTAGGCTCATATAGTTTGGTTTGCCTGCAAAGAGGAGTTCAGGCTTTCGAATCTTAGTCAAGTGTATGTACTGGGAGTTAATTTCTCTAAATAGTTTCCCACTCTCACTTTAAGCAAATGTGGGTATATTTACTTTATATTATATAGTCCGCTATCGTAATTAAGATAAGTAGGCTATATCCTGGAGGAGTGATAAGAAAAATACCAGTGCTATTTTTTTTTCTAGTTTTTAAATTCAACAACAATTTCTAGAGAATATTAAATATTAATGTTCTTACAGATGTTGTTGGTCTTTTCTGTCGAACTTGAACAGAAGTACGACACAATTTTTAAAAGAAGATACTTATCTGAGTATTAGAAAAGCTACTAGATTTTCACTTTAATGCATCACTAATCAGGTCATGTTATTTGAAGCTCTCACTTTTGATATATATCACAAGTACTGTACATATAAAATAATATTTCACATTGATAAATTAATGACCGAGGACTGGATGTCATTCCTGTCTTAATCATAAATTATATAATGAGACATATGAATCTCCGACAGGCCTAGCAAGCCGGTAGTGTAAAATATATAGCTTGAATAAAAAACTGACCTGGACCACAGGCTGGAAACAGTAATGGATGTAAAGTAAAGTAATTTAAAATAATATAGTCAAATATAGTAAAATATTATTAATGTTTGGCTCGAAAAAATAGAATTGTGTTTATAAAAGGCTTCTTTTTTTTACGAAAATGAGATTTATATGAAAGAGTTAATGGTACAAATGAGAGGAACAGACAAAATATGACCTCGTTATAATGAAAAGAGGAACCAAGTTTACACTTGACACTGAAACCGATGGATCAGGTACACAATCAGTCACCTCCTAATATTTCCTCCACCTACATTCAGTTTTATCTGAATTCTTAAGGAGGTAATATGAAATGGGCAACGATATTTCATATTTGTTCCCATTGGTTTCCATCTGTATCTATTATTTCTTTCCATTAAGTTACATTTTTATATAAATAAATTTATGAAACTATCTTATATGTCAAAATATGGTTTCCTTAGATAGTTATTCTACTCCGAGGAGTTTTAATTAGTTTCATTTTTAGAGTTGTATGTCTGGAGAATACAAGTTTAAATTAATACACATTGAAACTTATGTCAGCCTTAGTTGAATTGCTTGTCATTTAGTTGAACACAAATTAATTACAGATTACAATAATGTCTCTTATAATATATTATTATTTAATGGAAATGTAATATTGAAAATAGCTCACTTCTGTGGTGGCCGCATGGTCTAAGACGCTACTCTAGCAGTGGACTAGACTGTCGATGTCAGGGAGATCAAAGTTAGAATCTCGGTCATGTGTACTGAAGGGGGTTTTTACAAAATGGTTCTTAACTCTATATTTTACCCACGCAAATGCGGGTACACTTCTTCTAAATATACCCTTCCTTTGTACTGAAGGGGGTTTTTACAAAATGGTTCTTAACTCTATCTTTTCCCCACGCAAATGTGGGTACACTTCTTCTAAATATAGCCTTCCTTATTACTAAAACCACTAGCGTAACTAATTTGTAAGCATTTAACCCAAGCGGGTAGTAAGACGCAGTGGTAGTAATAATAATATAGCTAAATGAAATCCCCTCAGTTTCTGGCGAGGAGGGCCAAGTGGGTCAGCCATACTCTCTAATGATATATGCCAAGTTTATATTTCAAACGGCTGCACTGGGTAACATTTTTAACTACAAGTTTCCCCTAACTTATTTAGAGGAAAATACCGGTACATTTTCGTAAAATTCATCTTCATCATTCTTTTAGGTTCGATAACTATACGGTTAGTATCCAGACTATGTATATTTCCCAAATGAGGAGGGTAGTATTTTAAAGTAAATGTAATTATCAAGCGACCATCGATTCAGGTGATTTATTATTTTATGTTTTTAATGTGCACTTTCTGGATGGATTAAGTATATCAGCACGCGACTTACAAACTAACGTAATTCGAGATTATACACAGCACCCAATCCCCCAGGCGTTAATTCATCACTGTAAAAGTGGAAGCTATATTTAACCAATAATCATTTTTTTTATCATGCCAGATATCAAACCCGGTACCATTAATTCAGTGAACAGACGTATTACTGAATGAGATAAGGTGTCCGGTGGCTTAAGAGTGAAAAATAAAAGTCTAAATATTGGAAACAATTAAGATAAACTATTTTACGAAACAAAACCTTCATTTTACCTACGATTCCATAACATCAAATACTACAAATCTTAAAAAATATATATCCATAACATAAAAAATAAAAATAATTATTCTTAGGTTGCTATTATTATTATTATTATTATTATTATTATTATTATTATTATTATTATTATTATTATTATTATAATTATTCTTAGGTTGCTATTATTAATTATTATTATTATTATTATTATTACTATTATTATTAAGGGTTCTGTCTTGCGACAGATCTATTCCTTTTGTCAGTAAACATTGACCTCCAGTGTGCCCTGTCCTCTGCCTCCTCCTTGCAGAATGTTCTTCTTTCCTTCAAGTCATCTAATATTTGAATCCTCCTAAAAAATAGAAATAGTAAAGAGATGTTAACCATTTTAGCTATAATTTATTCACTAAAACATGCATGTATGTATGTACTAAGTGGTAGATTAATTATATAAGATCTGGTTAAGTTTGTCTTATAGCTATGTTGGTTAGAACCGTGAGTGCTCTAAAAGCAATTCTGATTCTTTTCTATAAATCTTGTAGCTTGAATATCTTTAAGGATTCGAGGTATTTGACAATTTAGAGGATATAATAACTACTAAAGGTGCATTGTATAATGCTACTCCTTGCCAGCCCACGTCCTCAGGCTATCTATCACCCCAGAACCCTCGGAACAATGACGTCATCGTGGGACATGAACTTACCTCCATTCTTCCTGACGGTGTACGGCCTTATCCCGACCGTTCCATCATCGGCCGTCAGCGCGGATCCTAATATTTCATCTTGAGCTCTGCATAACATTAAAACTGAGTTATCATGGACGAGGAGGGGGCGTTACGGGGGTTGAATTAGGTTTTGGGGGCCCGTAGAGAGCGCACGCGCGCGAGACGGCTGACGTCATCGTGTTTGATGTGGCCTGTCAAGGAGACGTCGGACAACTCCTCTAGACGTTTTGTTTAAAATTTAATTATCGTCCGTGAAGAAACAATATTTCGAGCCTCACCACATCACGAAGAAACTTTATCACGCGTGAGGTTGTTTGACTGACGCCATTCCGCTCCTAGAGAAACTATTGTTTTGAGGAAATAGTGTAGATGAGGACAAGTTACTAACATGCTACTTACCATATGCCATCTTAGTGATGTGGGGAAAGAGTATANTTCCTTTTGTCAGTAAACATAGACCGCCAATGCACCCTGTCCTCTGCCTCCTCCTTGCAGAATGTTCTTCTTTCCTTCAAGTCATCTAATATTTGAATCCTCCTAAAAAATAGAAATAGTAAAGAGATGTTAACCATTTTAGCTATAATTTATTCACTAAAACATGCATGTATGTATGTACTAAGTGGTAGATTAATTATATAAGATCTGGTTAAGTTTGTCTTATAGCTATGTTGGTTAGAACCGTGAGTGCTCTAAAAGCAATTCTGATTCTTTTCTATAAATCTCGTAGCTTGAATATCTTTAAGGATTCGAGGTATTTGACAATTTAGAGGATATAATAACTACTAAAGGTGCATTGTATAATGCTACTCCTTGCCAGCCCACGTCCTCAGGCTATCTATCACCCCAGAACCCTCGGAACAATGACGTCATCGTGGGACATGAACTTACCTCCATTCTTCCTGACGGTGTACGGCCTTATCCCGACCGTTCCATCATCGGCCGTCAGCGCGGATCCTAATATTTCATCTTGAGCTCTGCATAACATTAAAACTGAGTTATCATGGACGAGGAGGGGGCGTTACGGGGGTTGAATTAGGTTTTGGGGGCCCGTAGAGAGCGCACGCGCGCGAGACGGCTGACGTCATCGTGTTTGATGTGGCCTGTCAAGGAGACGTCGGACAACTCCTCTAGACGTTTTGTTTAAAATTTAATTATCGTCCGTGAAGAAACAATATTTCGAGCCTCACCACATCACGAAGAAACTTTATCACGCGTGAGGTTGTTTGACTGACGCCATTCCGCTCCTAGAGAAACTATTGTTTTGAGGAAATAGTGTAGATGAGGACAAGTTACTAACATGCTACTTACCATATGCCATCTTAGTGATGTGGGGAAAGAGTATATGAGGATATATAACTAACATTCTGTGTACTATATAGTGTCTCATACTATTTGAAACTCAATGTAAACAAATAAAATAAGGAAACATACTTTTCCAACTGATATACCAATTCAGCACATTAGAATGTTTTAAATTAATTACTCCTGTCCAAGAGTGCTCTTAAACTAAATATCTAATGAAATTATAAAATTAATGTTTTATTTTGTTTTTAAAATATACATAAACATATAATAATTAATGTCAACTATTCAAAAGGGTTGACAACATTAATTTTTTCAAGTAAGTGGTACACACTCTATCCAAAGATATTGTTATTTTAGACTTTTTGTTTCATTTGGGTGTGAAAATCTGTTATTTCAACTACTGTACTAGTAGTTCTGTGAGCAGTAAACGTCAATACCTTCATTGAAAAAAATGCTAAGTAAATCATATTTAAATTAAATCTACCTCATCTTTATCTCATTAGTATCATTTGTTTAGCACTGTGTCTAACTACCAGTTCGGGTTACACGGTTATGTACTAATTACACTAGTGGTTTTAGGGGTTAGGAAGATTATATTTAGAGAAAGTGTGGCCACATTTGTGTAGAGATAAAGTGGGAAACCATTTAGGAAAAAAGCCATCAGTACACCTGACCGAGATTCGAACCTCGATCTCCCCATCACTGTCTACTACAAGAGTAGCGCCTTAGACCAAGCGGCCACCGAAGCTGGTACAGTATTAGTATGATTAAAATGTGTATTACCCGGGTGGATAGTAAGACGCGGCGGTAAATAATCAATAGTTCCTACAATTTGAATAGTTAACTTTTAGTTCTCATACATTTTTTTTTTCTCAACTCATTTATGTCTACTTTCAATGTTGCTTTTATTTTGCTTGTTCTGATTTATATAATTATATTCCTCCTATTCTTCATGATTGAAAGCTTAGCAGAACCCTTGTGTATCACCACATATACCGCTACAGTGGGATAGCATAGCTCATCCCCTTTTAACTTATACAGTAACAATCGATTTTAATGTATCGGAGTTGGAGCCTAAATTTCCTTCGTGATGTCATTATTGAATGTATAATAATGAGATCAGATGAGAGGTACTCTCTTTAAGATGAAAGGCATTATTATACATAAGGTTTAAGGAATAATGAAACGGTTTACATTTCCACGGGAATTAATTTCTTGCAAAGATAGATCACTGCTTTAGCCATTCGAGGGGTGAAACTATACTAAACTTGGTGATATAACTTTCATATTAATAAATAGAAAATTAAGAATAAAGCAAAGTATTGGTTCCCCGAATTGTATTTTAAGTGTAGTTAAGGCATATTGGCTAAGAAGTTGATAGAGCACACAACAGAATGATGTAATAGATTTGAATGCAAGTTACGTTGTTGATAGAAGTTTCGGTCCTCTCATTTCTCAGCATGTAGGATTTTATACTTATTCGTGATCTGTTTGCAGGTTGATTGTGAATCATGATACGGCTTAAATTGGCGTGCACATTTCTCGTTAAATTCTTATTGATTTATCTCGGTCTTGTATTTATGTTATATTTATCCCCCCCTCCCCCTATCTCCTCTTCACAACAAGAGGATCCAATTTATTTAGAATATGGTGCATTTGTGCTGGAGGTAAAGTAGTCACGGCCAGTTTGTCTAATATATACCGTTCCCTTTCCTCACGAAGCTTATTTTCAAAAGGAAGAATACAATTTATTCGATCAATTCAATTCCCAATTTAGTTTATTTCATGTTGAGGGAAATAAGAGGGTGTGATAAGTCTTCTATGAGAGCTGATGTGGTTCGTGTCACGTTATTCTCTGTTTGATTACTTGCATAGCTTAGTTAGTCTCGAGGAGTGGGAGGATCCGACAATTAGCTTTTATTTGTCGTAGCTGGTGAGTCTGGTTAAACCCCAAGTGATATCGTGGATCATTCAACAGTCCTTTCTTCAGTAGCCTATGATTAATCTCTCTTTATATAATTCGACCAGCCCGTTGCTAATAATTAAAACTACGAGAAAAAGGTTGAACCGATTTTGATAAACGAACACTAATTTTAAAGGTTAGATGTCTAGAATATTGGAAACAATAGTACCTTCCAACTAAAAGCTGATTTTCTACGCGAAATTCTAAAATTTCTGAGGTGTGCAGGGAGATTTATCATCACAATCCCTATCTGTGTACATCACCATAAAAACCCTAGTTTGTATACCTGTACATATAATACAAATGTAAATTTAGATTTATTATATTATTTTGTTCATTTCCAGTAAACTTAAAAAGTACTCATTGATTGAGACAGGACTTCTCTTGTACTCCTTATCTTTCACAACAAAGGGTAGGCTATATACTATCACTCTATAATATATAATCAGCGAGCGAGGCAGTGTCCAAAATACTTTTAATGTGGCTCCATTTGCGTTTTAAATTTGTAACAATTAAAAGATATTACCTGTTGATATATATATATATATATATTTTAAGTTTCCTTGGCAACGAGGGATTTGGAAATATCAACACACTATGAATGTAGGATTAATATAATTTTGTCTTTCTTGATCGCCAAATCAACTGCAATCCAAAGAGTAATTACACAATATATATTTCAAAATTAGATCAAAAGAGAAACTATATTTTGTGTTGGTTGTTTTATAATCACATTAATAGACAAATCATGATTCCTTAACTAATAAAACTTACACATAAAATGTGGCGTTCAATAGATTTATGTGATTTGATCTTATACTTACATGAATACATTTTTAGACAAATACATTAATAATCACCTTAAAAGTCAGAAAATATTAATTAAAATAGCATACAGGACATAGCCGAGTATTTAAATGTTAAGAATCATATATTTCAATAAATGTATTATAATTTGGTGGTATTTGGTTTTGTTTATTCCTACCCCTCTCATGGTTAGGTGGAAATACATTTCGGTTTTAGTGACCATCAGAGATCCAAACCAAACATTGGGTCCATGTAGGTGGAGTTGACTGTATATTGAGACCTTGACGCCTTAAACCCCGTGACCTCCGGTGTGCGTACCTACAAACACAAGAAATATATTAAGTTGGTACTTTTGAAGTTCAGGCTTACGTATTGAAACCACAAGGTGTGCACCTCGGGTGTGCTATTAAAAATCCACAACTTATGAATGTGTGTAATGCCAAGCCTCCACCGTGGTTCGGATCCCACGTTAAACTGTAAGTCCTCTATTTCATCTCACAATCACCCTACCATTACACATTAACGTGAGTATAAACCCGAACGGGTAGTAAGACATGGTGCTAATAGTAATAATAATAATAATAATAATAATAATAATAATATAATTAATAATAATACTGTTACACCGTCTCCATTGCCTTCTACTTAACGACCACAATTAAATAAAAGGGAGAAGGTGAATCTACATAAGGGAAAATATAAGCAGTATTAAAAATATAACAATAATATGGTTTATTCAGTATAAACGTAGATAAAGCAAAGTACAGTGGTCTCATTATATATTTCTGAATAATGCTGAAAATAATAACGTGAAGCGCAGAATGTAAACATCCCATGTTTACATTTATTACAGGTCGTCTTTAAGAGACACAAAATTACGTAGATTTTTAACATCAACAGAGAAGTTAAACTACCAAAAGTGAAGTGAAGTAAGATATCCACAAAATGAAACAAACATTAAATATTCTTGCCTGATGGGCTCCTCAAACAATTACAAGTTACAATACGAAATTTACAAAACATAACGCGAGAGTTTGACTTCCAGACTCAAGTCAAAACCTCCCGGGACTAACTATCTCTTAGAAAAAACTAAAGATTGAAATTTAGAACAAATTTAAATTATATAAAAAAA
>CABFWB010005292.1:9675-25466 GCA_902151455.1 Timema bartmani | reverse complement strand
TGTGTGTATGTATGTATGTGTGTATGTATGTATGTGTGTATGTATGTGTGTATGTATGTATGTGTGTTTGTGGGTATGTGTGTAGATGCTTAAACTCAAAAACCAAGTTAACTGGACATCTTAAATCACATTAATATATAAATTGAAATTTTGTCTGTCTGTTTTTTTTCAAACACGTCCAAACAACTATATGCATTTATCAGACAAAACATTTAAAACATATCAGGAATATAGTTGGATTACTTAAATATCCCAATAATTCCAAATATTTGAATTTTTTTAAGTGGAGTTTAGAGAAATGGGGGATTTAGGAATTTACAAAACTTATACTAAAAACTACTTCTCACTGAACCAGCCTGATGGCTGCATGGTCTAAGGCTTCACTCAAGCAATATACTAGACTAGATTATATTATATTTATTAAAATTAAACACTAAAAGCTCAAAATTTATTGAAAGTTTATTGTCTTTGACGAATAAATCTTTAAATGGCAAGTCAATTGAGGCCTCATTCCTTAGAACTTTTTCTAATAATAAAGGTTTGAATACATTCTAAAGTTATCATATGGAGCCATCGCTGCAACAATTAACTAGTCTGAATTAAATTTTAAAATTTGAGACTAGGATATAAATATAAACCCCCATATGGTCTAGTGGTCAGAGCTTCTTACTACGGGCTCAGAGGTCCCTGCTTCTATACCCGGTGCTTAAAAATTGTATCTGTTAATGATGCAGTAGGTCTGTAACGGAGTCAAACTCAGTCTCATTAGGACAAATGAGGAGCTACTTGAATAAACTAGTTGCTCCAGTTTAGAAAACTGAGATTAAGGGCCAGAAGGTTCGTTGTGTTGAACACATGACACCCTTTATCCACCAATATCGGTTTTATCTTTGTTAACGGTGGTGGACGTTAAGTCATAATAGCTCTCTTTGGGGCTCACTCCATGGATATATATATATAATATGTATATATATGTAATATGTATACATATTAATTTACATATGTATGTTTACATATACATATATATTATATATAGGCTATTTATACAAAATGTTAGTATAGTGTTACACTTATATATATATATATATATACATTACATATATATATATTTACATTACATATAAAACTTATAAATAATCATCCACCACGTCTAGTTACCCGTTCGGCCTATTTTCATATTCAGACCAATTGGGTAGAGATGAGGAAGGAATCACTTTACAGGTAGTGCACCTCCATTTGCGTGGAAAAAAGTGAGAAACAAACCACCCTTAGTATATTTGATCGGGATCCCAATCTCCAGTCTAACACGAGAGGGACGCTTTAGACCATTCGGCCAATGAAACGGGTAGCTTTGAAGTAAATCTGCTAATTAGTTCAAACTTTAAATGGAACAAAACATACAGGCACGTAAATATAAATACACACAGAAATGGACATACAAATTGCGGTACCCAAAGCCCTATATAATTCTCGTATTTATTATATCTAAGAAGGGAAGCCTAAAAGTTGAGTTTTAATCTTAGCGATTGATTCTGATGATAAAGGAGCTATAACAAGATTTTAAATTAAATAAACGCAAACCTTATAAAGTTAACAAAAAGGTGAGGAGTCTGATCCCTGACAGGCTACGTACCCTGTACACTTTATTGTTGGCTTTAATAACGTTGGCAGAGGGATATTAATTTTTATAAGTTAATTATTTTGTTCCTTACATGAGGCGCAGGGAGTACTATTTACACTGGCAAATAATAGTTGTAACTGTTTCAAGTGGCGTGTGTTTTGATAGCATTCCACCTCGTCCGGTATTGAACACGTGGAGGTCAGGCCGATATTGACCCAAGTCAAGGCATACAGACTTCACAAGTTTGGAGTATGAGGTAGACCAATATCCCCCTCCCCCTTTAACATTGTGTCTTAATACGTCTTAGTACGTGATATACCTTTTTTTTGGCACTAATCTTCAAATAACTGATGAGTGGCTTTTTTGAATTACAAATTTTTCAAAAATGGCTATAACGATTTTGATTAAAATTAGGAGTTTGACCTGAAAAATAATATTGTTCACTTAGTTTTGGGGCTAAATTTCGCTATAAGGCAATTTACTGTCAAGTGATTTTATAAAATTCTTAATACTTCAAAAATGGCTCAAAGGATTTGGTTTAAAATCTCTATCAGGGGAGTGTTTGACAACACAAATAAAACTGTATTCTATTTTGGGGAAAAATTTGATTAAGGGTAGATTACTCACTGATGATTAAAAAAATATTTTTTTTTCCATTCCGTTTGACCTCTCGACGGGAGAAGTATTTTATTCGTGAAAAAAATTGAGCTCAATATTTTGATAAATGTCGACATTTTATGACCCCCTGAAACCTAAAAAGTTGTTTTTACAATGCTATATGTCTGTTTGTATCTTGAACTAGAGCCTAAATCTTTTACTAATCCGGTTCAAACTTGGTTATTAGGATTTTCATAAGGTTTCCCTAAATAGTTTTTGGAATTAGATTTTTAACCCTTAAAATTAAGGGTATTTTACTTCAGCAGTCTAGTCTATTGCGATAGCACCACATGTAAGTCCTGTTTTAACTTGATCACTAACCCGCTTTGTTGGTCTAACGTGCTACTCTCGCAGTAGATTAGACCACCGATGACAGGTAGATCAAGGTTTGGATCTCGGTCGGGTGTACTGAAGGTGGATTTTCAAAAAATATGTTTCCACTCTCCCTCCACGCAAATGTGAGTACACTTCATTTAAATATCATCCTACTAATCCCTAAAACCATAAACGTGATTAGTACATAAGCGTATAGCCCAAACGGGTAGTAAAAGAGTGCTATAAAAACAACAAATTGATAATTTGGTATTTCGTCTGTCAGTATGCTTCATCCGTGTGGTCCCATTTTAACGAAGTTTGGAGTAGACATTCTTTAAACCTAGGCCACAGACAAGTAAGAAACAGACTCTCAGCCTTACAGGTGTTCTGTTGGGCTCCTTTTGCCAGCTTGAGTCCTTCAACTCTGGGCCTCACTGTGTCACTAATGGGTGATGATAGGACTAGCCGCAGCGATCCTAGTGGTGAAAGACTCAAACTGCCAAAAGGAGCACAAGCATTTTAACCTGGAGGTTGAATGTCTGGGAATATTAATTGTCTGTGAGATATTTATGTATACTCCGCTTACCCTAAAAGGTAACCCTGACTAACGGTTTTGATTAAAATTGATGTTTAGGCCCTATCTTATAAGCTGTACCATAGTGTAGCTTGTCAAGGTAAGCTCGGTACTTTTCAGGGTAAACGGAGTGTATGTGACTTTTAGATCTGGCTATCCGTTTCAATATGGCGGACATTCAAAATCTGTATGACTGTTTGTTCCGTGATTACCGCCAAGTACATGGAAAAATTTTAACGAGATTTGACAAGGATTTTTTTTAGTCTGGTCTGAACTATGTATATGTATTTTTTTTTAATTTGATTATTCATTTAAATATGGTGGACGTTCAAAATGTTTTTTGTGGAATAGTTCATTTGAATTGAGTGAATATAAAATTCTAAGCGATCGGTCAAGCCAAAGAGCGTATTTTTTAAAATTTTGCGAGACTGGATTCTTAACCCGTGGTATCAACGGTTATTTTTGCGAATATAATGTAATTTTGAATGTAATATTAATTTGTATATTTCTTAACTTGATTGCAAAGGAAAATACCATTCTCAAAGATGAATTACTGAAGATACTTCACATTCTATGATAAATTTCTCCAAATATAAATCTAAAGATTGTAATAATATAAAACCATAATAAAAACTTTAGCAAGATGTACTTAGTCTTTTTTTGAAAGGAGGGAGCTAGCTCTTATGATCACAAAAACAATAGCTAAATTTTTATCAACGAACCACCATAGTAAGAAAAATGTAGCTATATATTTAAAAGAAACTACATATGCATTTATTTAAAAGATAAAGTAGAAAATAAATCTATTTTTTGGATAAAATACCGTAAAGTCTCACAGTAATAAGTCTCCACTACCTCTGATCAAAGTCTGGCACACTATGCAAGCATGCTAAAACCCCCTCGGTAGTACTCGACTCAAAACGTTGATAAAAGCGTGCACACTGCCACCTTTAAACCATCTCTATACCCTGGCTGGGTGTATTGCACATGGTTTGTCTAGCTGAAGGCCTACAATTTCCTGCAGTCAAGAAAATATTGTGGGTCACGACCTCTATCAGAACCATCCCCTCCCTTCAAGCCAAACAGAGGCTACTATACACAAGACCAGGGTTCATCCCCGCCAGCTATACGTCTTCATATTATTTGCAAATAGTTAGTTCCGCAGTTCAGATTCGTAATTAAAATCGTGATTTTCACGGTTGCTGCATCGCGCCAATAAGATAGATACTTTGTTAACAAAAATTCTTTATGCTTGACCTTGAACTTAGGGCAAGATATGAAAGGTGGGAAAATTTTAGCTTTTAAACATTTCCCAAATCCCTCTGAAAGACTTTATTTTGAACCCCGGTGAGGGTTGAAGTTTCCTAGAAAGAAAGTAAGTTGGTGTAATTAGGAGTTCATTCTAAGTGCTGTTCTTATAATAATGATATAAAAGGCTATACACATAATATTATGTTAATTGTATCGCTATAATTAGGAAAATGATTATTAGGTATAAATCGAGGTAGAAAAAGTATGATCTGAATCAACACTCGCTTGGAAAGAATATCATTAATTAAAAATAACTAATTTATGGAACTATAAACAACAGCTAAATAGTTTAAAATTGAACTCAAACCTCACCAGCATCGGTGGGCACGCGGTCTAAACGGAAAGCTCGTCAAGTCTTGTTCACCCTCACAAAGAGGTCGGGACTCTAAGATCCCAGATAGGCGTACTGAGGGTGCATTTTTACTAAATTGTTTCCCACTCTCTTTCCATGAAGATAAGGGTACATTTACTTTGAAGTCTACCTTTCTCTAACCACCCCCATGTGTTTAGGTAAGTGCAGATAGTTGGATGGGTGGAAATACAGGGTGTAATAAAACAACACAACTCCCCCACTATAGTGGCCATGGGATCCTCGTCACCCTCCCATTGTCTTAGACTGCCGATAACGGAGAAATTAGGGCTCGAACCACGGCTGGGTGTACTGGGAATGGTTCTTCATACGTGGTTTTCCAATTTACTTAAACGCAAATGCAGGTACATGTAGCCTAAATTCAACCTTTATCAACCCTAGCACAGTATCGCAATTAGTACATAAGCGTATAGCCCGAACGGTTAGTAAGACGCACTGCTGAAAAACAACGCAAAACTTTCTGAAACAAAATCATGAACGATATTTACATTTCTAATCCTGTCAGTAATTACTGATGGATATTAATGATTAAGTTACTTCTTGATAGATGGTAATTAATTTAATTCTAGCACCACGTCTTACTATCCGTTCAGATTGTTCGCAAGTCTACTAACCAGCCTAATGCGTTAGGTATGAGGAAGTTATTTCTCTCGGTAGTGCAGACTAGGGAGTCAGTTTCATCTAGTTAAGTTTGCCTGAAGGTGGTTCGGATCCCAGCTGGATGCATATATGGTGGCACTAAATGTTTTATCACTCTCCATCCATGCAAGTGTGGGTACATTTGTTTTAAATTATACCTTCCTAATCCCTATTACATTGGAGTAAATATGCGGAGAGCCCGGGAAGGTAGTAAGACGTGTTGGACAGTTAATAATTTTTGAACTGTTGGTATTATGTAGATTCATTCAAATTAGATACAAAGAGAGACGAGATAGTTTGTCACTTCTATAAGATATTTATGGACTAGTTTCTTCTACCACATCTTACTACCCATCTAGGAATTCAAAATTAGTACCCACGCTAGGGAGACAAGGATTTAGAGAAAGTGTATCCGATTTTGTAGTTATGGAGGGTAATAAAACCATTTAGGAAAAATACACTTTGTCTACACCCAGCCGGAATTACAAGCCGATACCTCCTCATCACCAGCAAAACAAACTAAATGAGACTGAAATTTGGTCCACTGGCCCACCGATGGGGGATCGTTTCTTCGATACTTTCCCATAAAATGATTTCTAGATATTTGTGGATACTGCCATTAAGAGCGTTCATACTAGCAGGCCCAACTCAGCTCCCGGATCGCGCGAGGTATGGAAAAGAAAAGGCCAAGATATGACAGAAATGTGTGCAGTGCTTCATTTTTAATGATTACTTAACATTTTCCGCGATGACGTTGGGGGATAAAGAGACAAAGTTTCTTGTTAATAACTACAGTATGTTACTGTTATAGCAGAATGAAGGTTTGTGCACAGTGCTTGTCTGTGATGTGAAGCGATTCTAGAATGGTCAAAAACGGCCTTTTCAAAGCTATTTTTATACAAATATAATTTTATATTTCAACAATGTTCAGTATTAGGACCTTCTATGAACTCTTTGGGCCAGTTTCATTGTCAGATTTAGTACGCCTCAAGTGCGGTGCTATACTAAATACCAGACGTCACCTACCTGAAATTGAATGGAATGGGCCAGTTTCGCATATGAAACTGGCCCATTCCATTTTGGTCTAGGTAGGTCTCGTCCTGTATTTAGTATCGACTCGCACTTTAGGCGTACTAAATCTGACTATGAAACTGGCCCTTTATCTACATTAATGTTTGATCAGAAATTATCCACGTGCAATAGTGTTTGCGTGAAATTATGATTTCTAGCCGACTGTATCACAGAGTTAATTGGCATGTGACGTATGCTGTTAACTGTATCACAGAGTTGATTGGCATGTGACGTACGCTGTTAACTGTATCACAGTGTTTATCGACACGTGATACACGCTCTTAAAATACAAAATCAATGTTATTAAAATAGCTAATCTGTCAGGCTTTTGTTTTAGTGACAATTAAAATGTTTTGAAGAGAATAACATAAAAATATATGGGTATGAGATGAAAATAAAACGTTCTACATATTGAATTAGTGTCAAAGCGTTGTATGTTTTTTACCGAGATTTTTAGTTGAAAATTACATCCTAACCTTTCAGAGCCATCTATAAAACTAAATTATTAATAGTATTTTATCAATATTGGATTTTTTAGGACTGTTAATGGTGGACTCTAAGCTATAGTTAGGAAAAGAAACACTTTAGCTTGAAATAATCAGTATATTTAAATTTGCCGATCACATACATTTTATGTGCAAGGCTGCCTTCAAAGTTCACAAAAAGTTATTTCTAAAAATTTCACACAGTACGTTTCGTATAAAGCAGTTATCATCGCTTGACCTCCAACGAGGTTCACGAAGAGATTAGTCACGAATAATTTAAATCAGGGGTGGTCAACCTGTGGCTTGCGGAACTTTTGATGCTGTCGCTTTACCCGCATCGATGGGCACTTCGTCTAAGATTTTAGTTTTGCAATAGAGTGGATCACCAGTTGCCAAAGAGTCGAGGTTAATTTCTTGGAAAGATATACCAAGGATGGTTTATAATGCTGGTTTTCTCACCCTCTCTCCATTCTTATGTGTGTGTATTTACTTTGATCTACCCTTCTGGATATCACATAGATTACATGGATTAGGTTCATCCTGCCCTGGTTTTCTTAAGAATGAACATTAAGAAACCCGGTTCTGTGGCGTAGTTAGCTAAAGCGCTAGTTTAGTGTTGAGCTAAACTGCCGAGGACGGGGAGATTGAGGTTTGAATCTCGCTTGGGTGAACTTGGTGTGGTTTTTCCTAAATGGTTTTCCACTCTCCTTCCACGTGAATGTGGGCTCACTTCCTCTATACTCAACCTTTCCATGTCCTAACACATTAGTGTATTTGTACTGAAGTGTATAATCCGAACGGGTAGTAAGGCGCGGTGCTAAATAAATAAATAAAACATTAAAAATAGCTTTTATAAACTACAAACATGACTAGTTTTGGCCAACATTGATAACAATTTACCATATTATTAGTGCTATTTTAAAGTTGTTGACAATTTTCTGTGATTCACTGGGTCTGAAATGGGGTCAGCTTTGCCTCGTGAGAACAATTGAGGAGCTGCTTGAATAAACAAGTAGAGGATCCAGTCTAGAAAACTGAGATTTTTTTTATTGTCTTTAATAATCAAAGATAAATTTTAATATATAAATATTATTAATATCTAATATTTAATTTTATTAATATAAATTAATATATGTTCTTTATTATTATATTTAAATTAGTCAAAATATATACAATTAAATCATTATTATAAAATAAAAAATAAAAATAATTTTGAATATATAATCTATATTTAATTCGAATTTTCACATTAAATAGATTTTTATGATCATCAGTTTTATTGGTTTAAAAAATAAAATGGGTGTTCATGTATTCTCGTATATTATATGTACTTAAATATTTATAAGGATATGATTAATTTATATTAACATTGATATATTTAATTACCACATAGTCCATTAATTATTTGATGATATATTTTGATATTAATTGATTTTGCTGACCTCAAGACACCATAAACCCGCAAATGTTGGCACTATCTTATCCAACATGCGGCGGCGGCCGGTTGGTCAGTATAGCTCGCTTGTGAGATGACGCCATGGCGGTTTTTTTCATCTTTTTTGGTTTCGATTTCTTTTATGTGTAAAATACCACGTTCTATTGATGAACGCTGTTACTAATTGATTTAACAAGCGGGAAATTAATGACGTGAGCTGATGTTAGTCTGAATGAATCATAACTTTCTCACAAGAACATTTATTAGAAATTCTTTCTTTCCCTCTCATACACATGCTTATGTGTTTTTTGATTTTTTTTGCTATTACTCACAGTTCGGGTTTTAACGCTTATGTACTAACTATGCTAAGGGTAGAAGGGATGAGAAAGGTTATGCTTAGATGAAGTATGCCCGCATTTGCACGAAGGTAAGGTGGAAACCCGTTTTGGATAAAACACCCTCATTAAACCCAACCGAGATTTGAAGTTCGATCTCCCCGTCATCGGCAGTCTAGTATACTTCGAGAGTAGTGCCTTAGACTATATTGCCACCGAAGTGGATGTGCTTATGTTAATCGTAACATTCGTTGCATTCAAGATACACAAACCAATGCAATTATTGGCGTCTCCATTAACTTCTGGCAATACTTCTCTCCAAACAATTTGAACCATGTGGGCATTTTATGACCGGAGACGCCCGTCACTGTTATAACGTGGGTTTCTCATAGTGTAATGACTTGGCGGGTTGCCTGAATAATAGGGGTAGAGTAGCCCCGTTACTGTCAACTAGTGAGGATCAGGCGTGAGGACAGGAGTTGCTCCTGATGTATGACTCATTGTAGTGACTTGGCGGGTTGCCTGAATAATAGGGGGAGAATAGCATGCGTGTTGTATATACAGTAGGAGTGTTTCATTTTATTCATTTATTTGAAGAATTTAACGTGCACTTTATGAACTGACTGATTATATCACCACACGAGAATTTCAACCTGGCTCAAGGAGTGCTGAACGAACCCCAGTGTTGACTCAACCTGGCTCAAGGAGTGCTGAAAGAGCCTCAGTTTTCACTTAACCTGGCTCAAGGAGTGCTGAAAGAACCCCAGTGTTGACTCAACCTGGCTCAAGGAGCGCTGAACGAACCCCAGTGTTGACTCAACCTGTCTCAAGGAGCGCTGAGAGACTCCAGTAAGTCTGAGTATCTGGTGTTTACTTGTTTGTGGCCAAGCCTCACGGCACCTCGGCTTTGGAAGTTGGCCAACCCTGATTTAAATCGTCGATCGCGAAAAACGATAACACGCTAATCTACGATCGTGTCCTGAAGCAACTCTTGATTGAAAATACATGTCAATCATATAAATAAAGAGAAGGGAGTAGCAAATATCCTTCAGGTTGATTTTTGTAATAGATTTTGATCGTGGGTGTCCATCGAAAGTTCACTCTTCTGACTCTTCACAAATAAGTGACCTGTGGCTATGTTTGTTCTTTTTATATTTCTTTTTTTCCATCAAAATGGAACATAACGAGAGATCTGATAGAAAAGGGCGAGTCTTAAAAAAACACGACAATAAAATAAATTATGGGTTTTGATGAAAGTTTAAACATTGTAAAAATTGTAAGGTTTTTGCGATGATATCGTGTTTATGTATTACAGGTTACGAAACATGGCCATATCGATGTGCTAGTTTTGATAAGGCCATTAAACAAACTTGTGTGTGACTATCAGAATACTAATTTTGCGTCATAAAACACTGATATAGTGAGAGGAAATTATTATAATCGTGTCTCCATAGATTAAAAGGAAGGTTCTTTTTAGAAGGTTTCGTCCAGTTTTGACCAGTTGTAAAACAGTTTCTTTTGGAAAAAAAGAGTGAATTATTCAGAGATAGACAAATGTTATTATTATTATTATTATTAGCACCGAGTCTTACTACCCGTTCGGGTTATACGCACTTACGTTAATGTGCAATGGTAGGGTGATTGTGAGATGTAATGGAGGACCTACAGTTTAACGTGGAATCCGAACCACGGTAGAGGCCTGGCATTCCTCACATTCACAAGTTTTGATTAATACACATCTTGTCAGAGGTGAAGGAAGGGTTTGGCAATCAGATAAATCTGTGCCGGGACCGAGGATTGAACCCCGGACCCTCAGCACAGAAGTCTGACACCTTACCCCTAGACCACCAGGTCACCGATAGACAAATGAAATTTAGAATTAAACTATCAAGTATTTTAGAATTAGAACTATATCTCTATATTATTTTAAAATATTTTGTCAAAAGTGATTTACTAAAAGGCTAAATTAATGATTTTAGCTTAAGAAAAGTAGGGGAGAATGGAATATAGGATTTTGATGTGATGAAACTAGTTTTAGTTGTTAAATAGTCTAGGGCGCCACTCTAGCATTAGATTGGGAATTGATAGTGAGTTCTGAGGGTTTTTTTCTAGCTAACTTACCATTCTCCCTCCACGTAAACAATGGTATATTTCCCATACACTCTACCTTCTTCATCGCTCTCCTGTTAGTGTAAGTATGTAGATATACTGAACGGATAGCAGGATGCAAAGCACAAAAATAAATAAATAAATATGAAAGTTGAAATTTCAACTGCAGTCCCACTCTTATGGAAATATTTTAATTCTGAACCTTGTTTGGGTGTAAAGTGATGGTTCGTCATCGATTTGTGGCAGTGACCAACCCTATTTGTGAGATTGATTTAATCCCTATCCAAATTTTGAAGCGGTATATTTTTTTCAATTTCAATGTAGTGGTAGGTACTACAAATACTAGTAAAAATACTTTCATGGAGGGTATTTAACGTTCCCTTTCTGAATGAGTTAATTACATCAACATGATTTACAGACTTATTTAATTCTAAAGAAAAGACCCAACACCTAGTTCTCTTATCATATGCGCGTAGATCTTTAAATTATATGTGTGAATCCAGCCCCAATGGATGCGTGGACGTATTATTGCTTGGTTTGTGTAGGTTGGGGTTTGAATCCAAACTGACCATCCTTAAGTTATTTCCTTCCTAAATGTTTAACTGTACTGGTACAATTACTCGAAATTATATCTTTCTCATCCTTATCGCCTTTGTGTAAATGTGCTGTTAGCCCTAAATCTAGTTAAAACACGAAGCACTGGGGGGAAAGTGCGTGGAAAATGTTAAATGGAAAATCTTAGTTTCATCAAGGATTAATTTTCATTCGTGCTGGGATTCAACCCCATACAGGATCCTTAGATTAATAGATAGGCGTGATAACGATTGAGCTAATGTGTTGGACAAATATAATAATAATAATAATAATAATAATAATAATAATAATAATAATAATAATAATAATAGTAGTAGTACACCATCAAAACGTTAATTGTAGGATAGGGGTTTGGGAGGGGACTCTGTAGTTTTCGATATTAATTGAAGAAAATAACGTGACACACAATTGAACAATCTTTATCATATTGTGTGTTATAGTTTCTTGGAAAAGTTTCAAGTAGAGGTTTTAAGTAAACTACCCTTAAATAAGTTTAACTCGCTAAAAAAAACAAACGTCCTCTTGTTAATCACAACAATCACGCTTTATATATAAATTTTAAACCAAATTGTTCAATTATATTTAGCAAAGTTCAAATTTTCAAAAATAAATTATCTGTAAGCTATAATACAATTATTTATTATTTGTAAAAGTAAAAACACATTCTTTATTCATCAATAGAAAAAAATTCCCATATTCCCATTTTAAATTCAATCTTGAGGGTTAATATCCAAAACATCCGAAGTGTCACCCCCCGTCCTGTGCGGGCCCAAAGTTTCAGGATGGTTAGAGGACAAGCACAGGGACGCCACCAAAATAGATGTGTGGGCTCGTAATCTATGGACGGCATTAATTTTATAGCACTACGAGCTATCACAAAATGTGATGTTATGAAGAAGTTACAAAAGGATAGAAATCCTTTGACTCACGAAAGAACTGGTTTGGTAAGAAATACTTAACCGATGTCCTGACTGACACCCTCTGTGGTCCCTCAAGGATTTGAACCCCAGTACCCTGGGCACGATGGTAGACCTCCAGCACAAGTATCCGGTGACTTGACGTTCTAACCCGCACAGCCCCAAAACGGGCAGTGATACACCTCTTAATATATATTATTTTATCAGCCTCGATAGCTCTAAAACAGATCCATATGTACTATGAATTGGCCCCTTTGCAGGAACAACGCTGACACATTGTTTGAGTTGTAAGCTCTTTCGTCCTATTGTTTATTAAATAATGAAAACAAATTAAACTAGACCATTTCTGTTATTCACTTCTTTCGTATTCATCAATAGAAAAAAATTCCCATATTCCCATTTTAAATTCAATCTTGAGGGTTAATATCCAAAACATCCGAAGTGTCGCCCCCCGTCCTGTGCGGGCCCAAAGTTTCAGGATGGTTAGAGGACAAGCACAGGGACGCCGCCAAAATAGATGTGTGGGCTCGTAATCTATAGACGGCATTTATTTTATAGCACTACGAGCTATCACAAAATGTGATGTTATGAAGAAGTTACAAAAGGATATAAATCGCGAAAGAACTGGTTTGGTAAGAAATACTTAACCGATGTCCTGACTGACACCCTCTGTGGCCCCTCAAGGATTTGAACCCCAGTACCCTGGGCACGATGGTAGACCTCCAGCACAAGTATTCGATGACTTGACGTTCTAACCCGCACAACCCCAAAACGGGTAGTGAGACACCTCTTAATAGATATTATTTTATCAGCCTCGATAGCTCTAAAACAGATCCATATGTACTATGAACTGGCCCCTTTGCAGGAACAACGCTGACACATTGTTTGAGTTGTCAGCTCTTTCGTCCTACTAAATAATCAAAACAAATTAAACTAGACCATTTCTGTTATTCACTTCTTTCGACACCATAATGTTAATTTAAACAAACACCCCAATTTAGGGCAGTGAGGTTACAGAACCTTAGATAATTTGTTGCATGTAAACTACCCTTAAATTAATTTATTTTAGCTAAATAAAGATATTATATTGTTATTGATATGTAGAATAGTCTTCCGATACCAATTTTGAACCAAATTGATAAAGCCATTTTTAAAAATATTCAAATAAAAATACCGTAGTCAGTAAATTACTNCAAATAAAAATACCGTAGTCAGTAAACTACTCAAACCCAAATTTCCCCCCCCCCCAAAAAAAACCCCCAAACACATGTGTACTCGTAAAACTTTGTTTGTAATGTTAATGTCAAACACTCCCCAGATATACATTTCAAGCAAATTAATTGTAGCCATTTTCAAAAATCCCTCCTCATTAAATGACCCTTTATTGAATTGTTGCCCAAAACCAACTATACAGAATAGTTTTCATGTCAAACACTCCCAGGATACCCATTTTGAAAAATGTTGCTTGAGCCATTTTAAAAATATTTCCAATTTTTGAAAAATCAGTCATTAGTAAACCACTCATAAATGAGTTCTTAACCTAAACACAAATAACACTTAAAAGCTGAGTCTTAGATAAATTAATCTAGAAATATATATAAAAATTGAATTTATAGATTAAACGGTTGCTAAATTGGTAAATGAATTAATTGAAGTTACAAGTCAAAATATATAATTTAAATATACTTCTGGTGAAAAAACATATTGTAAGATATCAACATTTATATACAATTATTATGCATCATTAACAAGTCCATAAACGAGTTGATGAAAAGTCTAAAACATAGGTTGACACGCTATAAATATTAATACAAAAACTTTTAGGATTCAATATAATATGGTACAAAGCAAAGTTTCAGGTCCAAATATGTTGTGAAATAAAATAACAAAATTTAAGGTTAACATCTGCCAAACAAATTTAATTAAGTAATTAAGTAATTTGGAATAAACTAAGTCTTCTCTGTTTCCTTGTCACATTACTCCTTTTTGATATCCAGCACTGGAAATATGCTGGATTAATTCATTCCGACATGTTTCGGTAGTACGGTACCATAATCATGGCTATTGAGTCGCTGTGAAAAACCAGATGTTCTATTACGACGGCTAGATGTTAACCCCTCCTTAATTTCAACAATTTTTTAGAATGTTTTTATAAAATGTTACAAATAACACTGTTATTTTTTTATGTCAAACCCTCCATGACCAATTTGTAAATTCTTTCAAGTTAAAAAAAAACAATTATATAGTGCTATTTGTCATGTCAAACAAATCCTAAATATGCATTTTGAACAAACTCGCTGGAGCCATTTTGAAAATTCTGTAGTTAAAAAAGATTGCTCATCAGTAAAGTACCTTTAATTGAAGGGCTAGGTTAATTTTTTAAAATATATTTTGATATATCCCTATTAAATTTATATATTAAGTTTGAAAAAAATTAGAAAAATTGTTTAGCAATCAATTTTGAGATACTTGTACATACCAAATATATTTATCAGACTGAAATATGTAATGTAATATGAAGGGACTGTTGTGAGGACATGACTTTTAAATTATAGCGTGATGGGATAAAGGGAAATAATATATCAAGACTAATGAGCACAATCGGAACTTTAAAAATAATCTCAAAAAGAATTATCAACTCCACAAAAAAATAATAACAAGCTATAAATGAAGTATAAATGATGGTACTTAATTAGTGGGATTCAAATAATTTGTTAGGAAGTCAAAATTAATTATAATGTTACAATGGTTTCTATTACGTAACGATCCATAAAATTACAAATTAAAATATTCTATAATATGACAAAGGTAAGTTTTATCCTTCCGACCCTTTCCACCCCCCCCCCCTCTACACTCCAATCAAGTTTCCTCAGCCCCTCCCTCCTCACTCCATTTAGTTGATTCCACTCGCGCATGCCCAGAAGACATTCCGTAATCACCCGAACATTGATCAATCTTTTCTTAATTATTATTTAACAAGTCTCTTCACGTTCTAACCACACATGTACCAAATATTATATTGCTGAGAGAAATTGCCTACGTCCAACTTGGACTGGATCAAACAGAGAAGTTTGGATAAAAAAACTGGCCTTCGGGCAGAAACTTTCTGGTTGTGTAAGGTGTTATGGATAAGTTGCGTAGTCCTCATTTCATTGCCTCTGGAGTCCAAAATATACAAACAAACACCCTATTAGGTTACTTGTTAACCTTCGTCAAGTGGCGCTAAGAAAATAACATCAGGACTAGCACCGTTGCATTTTTGTAGCATCCTATAATGCTCTAAGTATTAATAATTCAAAGCACATACTTTCATACAAAATATTATTACTGAAGCAATATTATTATATAAATATTTGAA
>CABFWB010005291.1:30819-46858 GCA_902151455.1 Timema bartmani | reverse complement strand
CAACAAAAAGCATTCCCCGCGACCTGGTCGCAGCGTCCTGGTCGCGGCGACCAGGTCGCAAGCCTGGCCGTAGCCTAAGAACGGATAGTGAATGCTTAGTGGACCGATAGTGTGGTCCTCACCTATGATGACGCAAGCAAACCCACGCTAGTATCAACAAAGCATCCAGTCAGTCAAGTTCTTGCATACAGCCCTGAATACTGGAGTTGCTTCTTGCTTGTGGTGCATAAAATGAGTGAGGATTGAGAAACAGTGTCATTTGTTTTTCCTCTACAGACCACCCTAATAAACATTTAATCTCAGCATGGGCCACGAGTGAAGATAGCAAAAAAATTGTTTCTTTTGATACCAATTCGATACTGGAGTGTGAGTACTAATATCAGTAAAAGTATCGGAAAAAAAAAGTATCGAGTAAAAAATACTAGTATCGAAAGGAAAATACCGATATTAGTAAAGTATCGATACTTTTTCCATATCCCTACTAATTACACCCTATCCTCATCTTGGGCTAGTTAAATCCAGTCTATCTAATTCCATCCTATCTCTATCTTGGGCTAGTCATACCTAGTCCACCTCATTACATCTTGTTCTATCCAGTCCACCTTATTAAACCCTATCTATCTTGAGCTAGTCATACCTAGTCCACCTCATTACACCCTATCCCTATCTATAGCTTGTTCTATCCAGTCCACCTTATTAAACCCCATCTATCTTAAGCTAGTTCTACCCAGCCCACCTCATTACATAATATCCCTATCTTGAGATAATCATACCTAGTCCACCTCATTACACCCTATCCCTATCTCTAGCTAGTTCTATCCAGTCCACCTCATTACACCCTATCCCTATCTCTAGCTAGTTCTATCCAGTCCACTTTATTAAACCCTATCTATTTTGAGCTAGTTCTATCATTCCACCTTATTCCACCCTATCTCTTTCAGGTCAATTCTAATGTCATCCTCCCATCAGCGGCTAGGTCTTCCCAATGTTTATTTATTTAAAATAACACATGAATCAAAACCAGCACATTTGGAATTTTTTTAATTTGTATGTGTATCTTATTATATTTTTTGTCAATTTTACTTGTTTGTGTGGCAGGTGTCTGTCACAGCTGGTGTCAATGAAATGTCACTGTGGACTAGTTTCGTCTCTGGGCTGTTTGGTGGACCTGTATACGTGGCTCTACATTATCTAGTTCTTAAGTTTAAAGGTATAGTTGTACACAATTATATGATTTTATTTGTGATATATTTCAAGACTAGGCTATTGATAGCTAAATGTGGAACAAATAATTAGGGAAATTAAAATGAGCTGCACTATTGTTTGCTTGGAGGGAGAGAATAAAACTTTTATGTTGGAAAATCACTCAAACTTTAGTGGAAAATACTTAATGCCGATTTCCAAAATCATAGTATGTCAGTTTTTATGTGCAGCCAAACTTGTATACAATAAAAGTTTGTTTTTTTAATTTCAAGTTTTTAATGCGCATTTTATGAACTGACTGATTATATCAGCACATGTTTAAAAATATGGTGGCCCAATGGCAAAATAATTTTATAATAGTGGAAATTGATAAAACTAAAGAAAAAAGGTAAATAAACTACTAAGAGTAAATTTGATGAAGAACGCCCACCTAAGGAAAGAGGAAAAATGTGTGAAGAATCCAATGCACAATTCAACAAACATCTTCTTCCTTTCTTCTGTCTTCTATAGTAGAAGAGTGGTCAGACACATATTTTAACACAAATAGATGAATATTTTGGCATTATTGCCAGTTATCAAAAACAAAGAGAGAAGAGGGAATACACTTGACACAAATACTGGATTACTCCATTTTGAATTTAAAGAAAAACACTAAGCCAATTGTTTTTGGGATTAAAGATAAATTTCTTGGCTATGGTTAGTATTTATATGTATATCAAATTTAAAAAAAGGGGGACTAATAATGGTGATAGTAATAATAATAATTTGAAAAAGGTTAATCTTATAGAAAGAAAGAAAGAAACTATTTTCTGTTGAGGCCTGCCCCATGAAAGTCTGGTCCTGAGACGAGCACTTTACCTCAAGACCACCGAGGTCGCATGAAAACAAGTAGATTAAAATATAACGCTTACAGCTAAAACCAAGAACACATATGGACAAGTTCAACTCGTTACATAAACATTATTATGAATTGCTTATGTTTAAGTATAAAATGTATACCAAAAATAAAGATAGGTAGGCATTAAAAATAATAACATAATGAAATTTTTTTTAAAAAAAAGCTACAGTAGCTCACTTCTGTGCTTGAGATATTAGTGAGAACTACAGATATAGGGGAGGGGACCCCTCTTGCCCAGATATTATAATTCCTGGAAATAATATTGGGTGTTTTGGGTAGTGTATTATGACTGTTATCCTAGTTTGAGCTACTTTGTAGCTCATTTGTTGATATAAACATCGGTTTAGTAAAATAATATTTAAAAAGCTAGATTAGAAAACATATTTTTAGTGTGTTTTAATGCATTTATTTTAACACAGCGTATTACTACGAATGCTTACGTAGCCTACTAGATACGCTAATGGTTTTAGGGATGAGAAAGGCTATATTTAGAGGAATTGTACAAACCACACACAATACACCCAACTGAGAGTTGAACCTCGATCTCCCCATTATCGGCAGTCTAGTCTAGCGAGAATAGCGCATTAGACCATGTGGCCACTAAAGCGGGTTAATACATTGTTGTTATTGTTGTTAAGATATTTGTGTTATGTTCCAGTCGATGACCCACTGGATGCTGTAGCAGTTCATCTGGGAGGTGGGATTTGGGGCTTGTTGGCTGCGTCTATATTCGCCAACAATGGTCTGATATTTGGGGACATTTATCGAGCTTCCATGGTAACTACAGGGACTGGATCGTGTCTCATAGGTTTCTAGGGAGAATGCACATTGCAGAAGGCCTCTAACTGTTTTATTAATCAACTAATATACAGTGTCACTGTAAGCATCAACTCTATGTGAGAGACTTAGACGGGTTTCTCGCCATTTAGAAAAATAAAACAAAAAAAAGGCAAAGACCTGAAAGAAATATTGTAATGGTTATCTTGAAAATCTTTTAACCATAGCAAGGTTATTATAATACTGTCATAATTATACATGCAAGCCTACACACAAAAATAAATTATTAATATATCAAACCTAGGCACTGTGTAGTAATATATCCAAACTCCAGTGTCATATTATAACTAATGAAGGTGCCTACAATTCCTGACTTCTCTTTGTCCTCAATTTATCACAGTTAAACCTCCTTGGAGAATATTGAGAGGTGTTATTTAAAAGTGTGCAGGAAACCCCACTATCTCTACTGTAAAGAAAATGGAGGGTAGCGCCAGATGGAGAAAGACATCTGATTGCCTGAGCGTATGATGTCGCTAAGAACACAAGCCAGCACTAATGCACTAGGTTGTTAAAAATCGTGTCACATTTTATAACATTAAATAAGAGATACAACTTTAAAGTCTACTACAATGTCCAATTAACGTCATTACTCTACTTAAAAAAAATGTATGTACGTGGGATTGTTTTAGTATTAAAATATGACTGCTGTGTTCTGGCTGACGTAAGCAATGACATACCGGTAATAAAATTTCACCAAGTGGCGCTACCTTTCTATTCTCTTTACGTTGGTTATCTCTGTTTACTACATACAGTTCTCAACTTATCCTCCCCAACCACTCATGCCTTTTGATTCCACAACTCTTGTTTCACGTCATAGTCAACTATTTACACTCTGCACATCATGAATGCTGCTAGAGCTTAACACTACACTCTTAACCTGGTCAAGGAGGTAAAACCAGGCTTCATCGCGTGTTTAGTAGTTTATTCATCTCCCATAGTTATATAACACTTTAAAACAATTAAATACTCATTTTCCTGATCAGAGGCATTATTATTTATATTTATAATTTGATTGATTTCATTATGTACAGTATATCAAGTAAGTTTGTGTTTATTTAAACATGCGTATCAGGGGTCAGCAAGCTTTTTGCACACCGACCAAATTATAAACTTATCAACGGTATTGCGATCAACCATTGTTTGGCTTTTTTTTTTGTCTATACACCTTATATCTATCTCTAGCTCAAATACTTTGAGCCCCACCCCTATAGAAACAACTATAGAATAAACACAATTTTTGGTCACAGTCAAATATTATTTGAAAGTACTTGAAATATTTATGAATTTAGAAGACTCAAAGAGTGACTCTTAATGATCATGTAGTTTTCTGTGAGATCGGCTGGTTGCCGAACACTTTCTGTATAGCATACCTTCCAAATGATGGAGTGTTCAGCTGTCATAGTTTAGTTTCTTATTGTAATCATTTATTGAACAGTGAATTCTGTAATATCAATAACTATAAAGCTTTAATACAATTTGGGTGTACGAAAATGCTATATGGTCCTAATCTTGTCAGTTTAATTAAACACATAATTTTTATTGTATTGTATTTGTATTGTATTGGGTTCAAAAACAAGGTGCTTAGGAGGATATTTGGTCCAAAAATGTATGTGGCTATTGGGGAGTGGAGGAGGTTCCATAATGATGAGTTCCACACCCTGTACTCATCACATTACATTGTAGGATGATAAAGTCTTGTAGGTTACGGTGGGCAAGACATGCAGCGTGGACGGGAGAATTCAGAACCTTGTTTAGGGTATTGACTTGTAAAGCCAAAGGGAAGCTCTTGATGTAAATGGGAGGATAACATTAGAATGGACCTGAGAGAGATAGGTTGTAATGAGGTGAACTGGATAGAACTGGTTCGAAATGGGGATAGGTGGCATTCTTTTGTAAGTGCGGCAATGAACTTTCGAATTCCTAACGCCATAGAGTAAGTAAGTAAGTTAGTTAGTTAGTTAGTAATTATTCTACAAGTACTGAGGATTTTTAAAGTCGATGATAAAAATGTAAATAAACTAAAATGTGTTCTAATCTAAAATTTGCTTTTGATTAATTTAGTGAAATTAATTAAATAAAATATAGTTTTTAGAAAGAGAAATCGTTACTTTAAAGATGTGTCAACACACAGGTTATTGACACCTGTAAGAGTAAAATTAAGTGCAATAATTTTAAAAAAACGTGTTAGTAGAATATAACACTACCATGGAGATTTGTTTGTAGACCTGTCTATTTCTTTGTCCAAGGGGGTGACAGAGGCAAATTGCGACTCCAGAGCAGTGTGCCAAGATATCTTGTTTTAAATGCATTCCTTTTAGGAAGACTATTTTAATTCATTCCGACCAAAAAAAGTTCCAAATATCAAATAAGTAACAGATGAGGCCTTGGTTAACAAATTAAAAGTTATTTAAAGTATAAAAACACCTGCTCTAAAGTGATGAAATAATCAATCTATATAATATATTATATTAGTGTGCAGCATTATTTCAGTTTGATGTTGCAAATAACAGGTTGATAAACAAGGCTATAAAACACCTTGGTATGATCCCAGGTGACTAAAATATTTATATGTGAACTTTATGATTAGAAAGTGTGTGTTTAATAATAAATAGCTAACATGAATTTTGAAAAACCTAGCTCATTATGTTGATTAAATCTTTGTTCAGTTGCTGGCGAACAGAGTATTAGGTGCTTTGGCCATATTCACATGGACAGTTGCTACATGTTCCATCATGTTTGGGATCTTGAAGGCTCTTAACTTAATGAGGGTCACAGCTGAACAGGAATTACAAGGTAAGAAAATGTGCTAGCTCAGGATAAGTGTGCTATTACAGAACAGTCTGGTTATTATTGGCCATGGGTGGAACCCAAATATTTCTTACATACATGTATAACATACCTGCGATGATTGCACTTAAAGCTATCACATGAGAGGGGGTGGGGCCACCACTGTTCCTTCACAACGTTCTAATGTCACAGGTTGCACCACTTCTGTAACTCAACTAGAGACCATAATAGTAGTAAGGCCACAGCTTATAAAAAAAACTCAAGCTGAATTCAGTGCCATCCACAACACTTCACATCACAGAAGCTACTTAACTACCAACACCGCCAACTTCAAACGGACCTCACACTTTCTCCCTCCATTATTATGAAAAACACGAGGTGACCCCATGTTATCATAAATAGTGCAGACACTTATTCCCTTTACCCCTTGTACCACTAAGCTACACTAATCCATTCCAAAAACACATAATTCACTCAACAACACTGAAGTTATGATTAAATAAATACTTTTTTTTGTGTATGCCACATTTTACAATCTAATTGTGCTATCCACATATTTATACTAAATGGAGTAGTGATGAGGAGGGTAATATTTATAAGAAATGTATTCGAGTTTGTGTAAGAGAGTGGAAGATCATTTAGTAAAAACCACCCTCTGTTCAGTGACGACCTTTGAGGCAACCTGAATGACCTGATGAATAAATAAGTCATGATTCAATATATGTTTGGTCCCAGTATTTATTTTCTCTAATAGCATCAAGCGAGTTTAAAAATATAATAATAATAATAATAATGATAAAATATAAATATTGAAAAGTTAATGTCGAAAGTGTTTATTCAGGTTTTGGTTTGTTAAGAAAGAGTTTGAATCCCAACTAGAGACTTGGAAGTAGATTTGAGACAAATACTAGAGTTCTCCACAGTTAGAAATTCCAAGCACAAACAACATGGGTAGGTATTTGAGTTGTTTGGAAAATAAATAGATAAATAATTGGTTTTTGGCTAAGTTGAGTATTTAATTTTTTCAAAAAGGGAATGTTGTCAATAAATATAAGCTAGAGCTTTTACCTTTGATTTGTTTCAGTGATAATTATTTTTCTAAGATTCTGTTAACTAAGTGCTATGCTTTTAAAGAAATCCATAAAATATAGTTTGGTAGCTTTTCAAAGAAAATAATAATTTGCAATTTAAATGCATTATTAGTAAAATTACTTTAAAAAGTGCGAAGTTATATTAAATGGTGTAATAATGATGATGATATTAATATTGTTATTCAGGTCTGGATGCTAGCTTGCACAGGGAGATTGGTTATCCTCGCTCCGCTTGGGAACCAAATTTTCAAATACCAGAGACTAAACTATCCCCTATATCAAGTAATAGTAAGTATACATCCATGAAGAAACATTATTAACAACATGTTTTCAACATCTGCAATATCACACCCTTTTTACCTTCTCACTATCTTACAGGTAGAGAAAGTATGGTGATCGTCAAAAAAATCGAACTCAAGATTTTGATGAATTTCAACGTTTCATGACCCCCCAAATACGAAATAGTGATTTTTGAATTTCTGTCTGTCTGTAACTCGGAGTAGAGCCTAAACTATTTTACCGATCGGGCTAAAACTTGATATCTAGGGTTTTCATAGGGTTGCCCCAAGGGTTTTTTGGAATTGGATATCTAACCCTAAAATTAAGGGTAGTTTAATAAATGGTGAAAAGAGAAAAAATCCATTTTCTCAAAATTGGCTCAAACAATTTTGATTAAAATTCATATCCAGGCATTGATTAAGATTATAAACAAAATGGATGTCTTCATTTTCCTAAGAAAACTACTTCTAAGGTACTTTACAGAAACGGAAATTTCCTTATCTCCGCAACCATTTAAGATACTAAATAACTTATCGTTGCAAAATTGTAGTGCTATTAAAAATAAAAAACTTTTATTTGAAATATATCTTAATAAAACTAATAGTTTCTGAGCAAATATATTAACACAATTTTGTGAGCTTTAGTTGTACAGAGATACTACTTAAGTTTCAACACAATAATTCTCTAATTCCAATGATTAAGTAGATAAGCAGGTCTCTCAAAAAGTTTATGTTATTTTTTTTTTTAACCTCTTAGGAGAAATGTTTTTATTTGTACAGCAATGGTCTATCTCTATCATTTTAGACTCAATAGTCAATATTTACCTTTTTTATTGTTCTAAATTTATAAATGAGGAATTTAATAAAAATTCAATAAGCATGAGATGTGTAACCCCTAATAAAACATTGAAAATTTTAACCGCGTCAAAATTTTAATACAAAGTATTGACCCTTGTGGACCCAATATCAATTTTTTTGGTCAAAATATACTACTAGTGAGGATTTTAATTCTTTAAAAAGAAAATTATAAAATTTAAATCCAGGAGTCAAAAAATGTTTAACGTAAGTATAGCGCAATTTTTGCTCGGGTTTGTAGTGTATATTATTTCGTTTCACATATATTACGAGTTTTGAGTGAATATCTCCATTTTTAAACAATGGAGTGAGAAAGTCCGTGCAGAGTTATGTACCATTTATTTTATAGTGACTTAATAATGGGTACAACTTTGACATAAATAGTAATTCAAACACTAGTAATCATATTTTTAAAAGCAGAGCATTAACATTACAATAATCCTGACTGAGACGCAGGATTATTCTATTTATTCAAAATACCACCAAATAATTTTTAAAAATTATGAGAAAGTTTAGTCTAACAGTGAATGAGTTAACATACCTAATAAAGAAAAAGTGTCACACACTAGTCCTTGCCATGTTAAATATAATGTATCTTTAATATCACCTGGTATTTTTAAAATTATTTTTATTTGTGGATTAGTATATTTAGGAATATTGGTCATTCTATCTAGAAACAACTAAGGAACATATCCGCTGCATGCACACAAAAGGAAGGCACTAAGTTGTATCTTTAGTGGTATAAAATTAATTTATTACCGAACATCGAGTCAGCTTTTAAGAGGATTCTTAAGAATACGAAAAACAATGAAATCTTCATAGATTCAAATGAGTTATATATACACAAGTACTAGCAGGCTATCTCAATAGTTACAAGGACAAATTTTGTGAATCTTTTTATTTTAGTAAGCTACATTTTACAATGTCAAAATGATTCTTTGTTTCAGAAAAGTCAAATTCGTATGAAATCCATTCAATGGCATCAAGGTTAGAGTTTGAGAATGAAGCCTATGTCCGCACGGAAAATGAGTTATGAAACTAACTAACATAGGTGTTGATAATAATGCGATAACGTGCCCATGACTTAAAATATGTACTACACGTGAGGTTTTACTAATACAACCCTGAGACTGGGTAGTGTTCAAAGTGACTTGTAAAGGGAAATGTGCAAAGTGTTGCTAAGAAAGTAGTTATTTCATTATTCATGTCCAATTATGTTTTAAAACTATTTTTAATCTCTTAACTTTTGCAGATTTCCACTTCATTTTAATGTTTTCTCGGTCAAGAGTAGTTTTCAAACATAGTAAGATATAACATGAATACTAAACTGTATTGTGAATCATTGTAATTTTGAGAAAAGGTATATATAGTGTGAGGTGTTGGATGACACAATGACATAAAGTAGAAAAATTACTAATATATTTTAGTGAAGTGAATGGAAGTATGAACTATATTAATTAAAACGAAAAATGAGAGCCTGGACATGGGAATCGGGCCTCGTGTTGATAACATTAATAAATCAGTTCACAATACATTTGAATTTATAGTTAGTTGGTGGGATAAAAACCAGTTATAAATCGTTGTGTTTATGATTATGGATAGATATGAGTGGTCAATACTTTCACCAGTTACCTTACAGCTCGATACTCAGTAAGGGAAGATTGGCCCTGGCTAAGAGACAAGCCGAGGTGATTTAGTGGTAGAGCGTTGGTGCGCAAAATCACAGGTCTAGAGTTCAACTCCTGTGTCCGGGTTGTCATTTTTCACTTAATTGAATGTTATTCTAGTATCAGTATTATTCTTGGGATATAATCTATGTGTCAGTTGATGATACATTTGAAGTATTAACTATTTAAGACATCACAATTAGGACTGTTCAATTTAGTCGTGAGCTCTTGGGCTGTATCTGATGGGTGGTCGGTCATCACTTAACCTATATAAATGAAAATATAACACTAGCTTTAACAGCTATTAAATGTGTCCCAATAACTAACAAATAAACTGTACAAGAAAATATCGCAATAATTATGTAATTTTTTTTTTAAAAAGCTAAAATTGGATTTGTGCATGTGTATGGATATAAAGTAAAAACTAATCAAATATAGAAACATAAGAGAGGAATTATTATTCAGACTGATTAGGGTTTATAAATTGAATTTATATTATCAATAAAAATTTAAACCATATTTGCATATAAAACTAAAACGAATTCCTTTTATAACTGTCACCTCCTGTCCATGGTCAATCAGGATGATTACGAGAGAGATGATCACAAAGACGACACAAGATTGAGAACATTTTGGTGGTATTTATTGAAACATTTGAGTCACTAGATGGCTACTCTACTTCAGCGTCTTACTCATCTAGACTACAACATGTGTATTAGTGACTGAGGAAGTCATGAGGAACCCACTGCTGGTAGTTGGTGACTACTCTGGCACCAATTATAATTGTTTCCCCGACACCCAGGTGGGTTCACTCATTAAGAAGCTAATACCTCCAAGAAGGGATATATATATTACTAACCAGCAGGGCCCAGATTTTGATGACATGCCATCTTTGTATTGCTTCATCACATATAATGTTAATAGATACAAAAACTCTATTCATTATTCCCTGGTTGTAGAAATGTGTATTTTATAGGTCATTTTTGGTCATTTTAGAATTTTAAGTCATATTTTATTTTGTTTGCTTCCATTGTAGAAATGTGTATTTTATAGGTCATTTTTTGTCATTTTAGAATTTTAGGTCATATTTTATTTTGTTTGCTTCCATTTTGAGTCATTATTAGGCATTTATAAGAATTTTTGAGTATTTTTAAGGCATTCATGTTGAATCAAGTATATATTTTTTAATGCTATTAATATTTTATGAAGCATAAGTATTTCCAGCACATAATTGTCAGAATGAGATGATGTAGGCCATGAACTTTGTATCCTCTTTGCTTATTCCTGTTGAAACACTGCAACTAGGCTTGAGAGGGTTGCGTTGGAAAGGGATATTTGTAAATCATTATTATATTTAGCAGAATGCAAGAGTTTACATATATAATGCATGTGTTTAATATAGTCGTATGCATTTTATTAAGACTCTTTGTTCATATTTTTAGGTCATTTTTTGAAAATTTTTAGGTCATCAAAATCCGGGCCCTGTTAATCAGCTTTTCTAAGGGAGATTATGTAAGCATTATTCTTCATGAAGGTATTGGCTTTCTGTGCAAATTACACTACACACTATAGTATAATATGTTTATTGATAAAGACTGTAGAGTATACTAATTTGGGAGTGTTACACTGTATTTGTATTTAAAGCCTGGAAAAGTTGGTAGATTCAAAACTTACCAAGCATATCAATGCATTATTGAGATTCAATATACGCCAGAGTTTTGATATGGCCAAGTACCCTAAGATATTAGTTTAACATAAATTGCGCTATCATTGATAATCACCATTCAAATCTGTGCTGTGTATACCAATCATAAAATTAGGATACAATTCAGTGGCATCGTGTCAGGGCAAGCAAGTAGAGTACTGCTTGCCTTTGCTTAGAGATATGTAATTATTTTATTTAATATTTGCAAAAATATTCTCTTGGTAATCATTTAAATTTAGTTAAAGTATTAGTGTGTTTGAAATAAAAATTCCCACGCATAAAAGTGACTGTGACATGCACGCAAGACACACACCAGTCTATCGTATGGTAGTTGAACGTCTTTATTTTTCAGGCTTTCATTCTATAGCTCTAGCTATTGTAGTTCTTATTTGTGACGTCATATATTTAGGAGGGGTGAGCCGAGGAAGAGTTGTAGGGTTCAGGTGGGAATGCAAGCAACTAAGTTACAGCTTTTTAACAACCGAAGCTCTATGCCCGAAGGGTGATGATTAGAATCAAAGTCACTGAAAGATACCCTTGCATACCCCTTTTTTCCCTTTCAAAACACAAAGTGATAAAAGTAGAGATTTAAGGGGGTTGGAGTATAATTTATATAGGGGTTTGCGTGGAAGGAGAAATATCAAAAAGTTAAGTTAATGACCCTGTGCTTACATATCTTTATCATTATTATTATTATTATTATTATTATTACTAGCACCGCATTTTACTACCAGGTTCGGGTTGTACACACTTACGCTAATGTGCAATGATAGGGTGATTGTGTGATGAAATGGAGGACCTACAGTTTAACGTGGAATCCGAACCACGGTGGAGGCCTGACATTCCACACATTCACAAGTTGTGNTTTAACGTGGAATCCGAACCACGGTGGAGGCCTGACATTCCACACATTCACAAGTTGTGATTAATACATGTCTTGTCAGAGGTGAAGGAAGGGTTTGGCAATCAGATAAATCTGTGCCGGGACCGAGGATTGAACCCCGGAACCCCAGCACAGAAGTCTGACATCTTACCCCTAGACTGCCAGATCACTATTTATGTTGTAATCCATCCTAATGCATTGTAGGTAACAATCTGGGTTATACAAGGGTGTGTGTTGGCTAGAGCTGACCATTTTTGTTTCTTTTGACACTTGTTCATTCAAGAACAAACAATAATTCAATAGTCCAATACCTTAGCTCAGTTGGTAGCACCACTGCCTAGTGAACTTATGGTCTCAAGTTTGATTCATGGTGTGGCAGAAACATTTATTATTGGTAAAGTTGAAGATTCCCCTTTCACAGTGATGAATTAACCACCAGAATACTTGGTGTTTTGTATGTTCTAAAGTTAAGTTAGTTTGTAAGACGTATGCTGATATAATCAATCTGTTTATAAAGTGCATTTTACATACCCCAAATAAATAAAAAGTCATTATTTTTATACAACAATGTTAAAGGCAAGAGGGAGTGAGTGACCTGATACTCCAAATACGCTTTTTGCGAAAATTAAAATCTCCCTCTCATCTTAAGTTTAAAAAAAATCTTGGGAGTGAATATTATAAATGTACTTGAACACAAGTCAATCTCTATTGGTTTTGGGGTAAAATGCTCACCTCAGGACCGGGTTCAAATCCAGTCGGGGTCAATTGATTTTTATTGAGTGATAACAATCTGTAGCACAACTTCCTTCAGAGGGTAAGTATAGCCATCGGTCCCATGTTGATTGTGGCATGAAAAAGAGCCCTGGATAGTATGTGAAAATACATTTCCTGCCAAAACTGGTAGGCGCTTTCACTCTCACTCATATAAATTCTTATGAGGTGATATAATCCGTTGGTTCAGAAAGTGTGCACATTCATCATCATGAAACACTGGCTGTGTCTGTTTGGAACATAAGTTTCTCCACCGCCTCCTTTCCTCCCACCACCTTAGCCCAGTCCTCTCCTCTCCCCTCCACATTCCTTACTCCCTTCAGCAATCTAACTCTTAGTCTTCCTCTCTGCCTCCTACCCCCCACCTCCACATCTAATATCTTCCTGGGCGTCCTTTCCATTTTTCTCACATGGCCATACCACCTTTAGTCGTGGGGCCTCTCTATCCTGTCCTGAACTGGATCTTCCTTTACTATTCCTCTTAATTTCTCATTTCTCATCCTGTTAAATTTTGTCACACCAATCTTGCTTCTCAACAACATATATATTGAGACACAAAATGAAAAGATCCACGATTACAAAATAGGTTGGAACTAAAAAATAATATGGATATCAAAATTAAGAGTGTGCATCATAGCAGGCCCAGCTCAGCTGCCGGTTCCCGCGAGGTATGGAAATAAAGGGAAAAGACCTAAGATAAGCCATAAATATGTGCAGTGCTTTTGTAATTAATTGAATAATAACTCTAAAGTTGCCGCCGTGACGATGGGGAACAAAGTGCCCAAGTTTCTGGTTAATAGCTACAGTATGTTCCTATTACTACGGAATGAAGATTTGTGCACAATGCTAGCTGTGAAGCCTTTCTAAACCGTCAAAAATGGCCTTTTTAATGCAGTTTTGATCCAAAGATCAATTAATATTTAAACAATGTTCAGTATTAGGAATGTCTATTAACTCCTTATCTCTATAAATGTTTACTCAGAAATGATACACGTGCAATAGTGTTCATATACATTTACAATTTTGATCTGACTGTATCACAAAGTTGATGGGAATGTGATGCACGGTTTTAATCTAAGCCTCTGGGTCTTTACCATACAGTAAAAAATCCTAGCTTCATATTACAACATTTCTACGGTAGAAAGGTATAATAACTTTTAGTGCTATGGAAATAAAACAATTTGAGAACTATTTCTAAGTTGAATGACCAAGCATGTGAGTATTTGTGGTTTAAATTCTGACTAAACCCACCAAATGAGAGCAGACAGAGTATTAAGGTTAATCTCAAATAATCTTACTAGCACTGGGAAAAAAGACACACTTATTTGTTTTTTAAGATGAAAGAGTCACAATTTTTGACTAAATGTTATGAAGTAAATCTTGCCCCAGGAATTGAAGGAACAGTAAAGGTAAAATATTTAATATTTACAGATTATAGAGTTGAATACCCTTAAAACCATAAATAAAAAAAACGTGTATATGTACTACTTTTGAATTTATTTAAAAAAAATACATTTATATATATATACATATATATATATATAATTGTATATATAGTAAATATAGATAATTCATTAACACATTTCTGAAAAATTACAATCAATACTTTATGGTTACAATAAATATATGAACAAATTACATCTCTAAAATTCACATTAAAATAATATTGTTTTAATCTATGTATTAATTTCAATGTTGATTTGTCTGCTGCTTAACATGTTAATTGAGTTATTGTGCCTGTAATCTTGAGATTTATGTGGACATTACATAACATTTATAGTCAAAATGCCAAAGAAGAACCTTATTTGACCTTATTAATTTATCAACTAGATCTATTTTCATGTCTTCTTACAAGGAAGATGTTTTTTTTCTGTTACTTGTTATGGATTGTGTAAATTTCTGCTACTTTAAGAAAGCCATTAAAGCCTTTTGTCAAAGTTGGTGACTGATTTTAATTTGTATATAATCTAAGAGCATTTCTGTGGTGATTTGTCTAAAGTTTAATCTATTGCCTTTATCTTTGGCCTGAGATATTTGTAAGTTTGTCCTTGATTCAAATAGATTGTAAAAGTGTGTATGTTTTATTGAATTTATACTATTTATTACATGATACAGCATTTTAAATACATTTATAAAATCAAACAAACATCACAATAATCAATATTTACAACAAAAAACAACAACTAAACACTACTTCTCTAAAATAAATAAAATAACTAGACCACTATCAGAGTAGCTACTCCTTTAAGAAAAACCTAGGCATTAAAAACATATATTGAGTCAGGTATGGGCCGTGTCTGAATAGTCCGTCTAAGGGCCCTTGGAAGCCATGTGCACTTTAAAGTTGCAATGGCGTCGGCTTAAAGGCCAGAAGTGATTTTTAATGGTGTCTGAATTCTCTTCAAGTGTACAATTGCACCCCTTATTGTGTACTTTACTAAGGGGCACATACGACTTGCCCTTTATCACGCACTTTAGTTAAACTAGCTTTTTATATTGAATGAAAGTACTATATATTTTGTGAAAATTAAATAAAACATTCACATAATGTTAAATAAAACTAGTATGGTTTGTTCTTTGTTTACATACATGATGTTAAACGGTTAGATTTCTCTTTCTAGTGTGAAAATGTCTCTCAAAAGGAAATTTATTTATGTATTAAAAGATCTTCAGTAAAATTTGTTTGAGAATAATACTTTACAGATATAAGTAAATTAATTAGGGCAATATATATTTATATAATATACGTATATATTTAACAATTTCTCTACACATGCAAAAATGTTTGACATGCTCTTTGTGGTATCCCTGCGTACATCGCGCTCCTTTTGGCGCGTAGCTTTAATTTCTTTGTTTATTCAGCATTTACTCATTCCGGAGAAATGTTTAAAAACAAGAGATCAACATGTAAATTAAGTAATTTATTTTTGAATTCCTATAGGCCTATGTATTTATCTGGCAATATTTTTACATGCTTTAAAACAACTTGATATTAATGTAAGTTAGGCCTAGTTTGTCAGCTTCCCAAAAATTTTAAAGTTTATAAAACTGGGATAGGATTGAC
>CABFWB010005291.1:0-30335 GCA_902151455.1 Timema bartmani | reverse complement strand
AGTAGGAGTGGCAGCTGACATTGATGACACGAGTGTGAATACTAGTTATTCCTAAAGGGATGAAATAAATTTTGAAGATCAGGATAATCCACCCCAACCTCTTCATATTTATGCAAAAGTACAATGTTTGAAGTCCTCTCACCATCCCCTTCTGATTCCAACCCAATTATTTATTCTAGACTTTATTTTACTATAACCCTGCTAAAGTTGATGGTCACTGAAACAGCTGCTATGCTTAACTCAATTTTAGCGTAAAATCTAAAGTTAGTTTTTTTTGTAAACTTTGTTATTTACTCAGTTTTTTATGTTCTTTTCAGTGATTTATTCTATTTCAAGCTATTTAAATTTTCAATGCTTAAAAATTAATGTTAAATAAAACAGCAAAAAAATTTTTTTTTAATATCTTGGCTAGTAATTTTTTTATTATATTTAAAAATTAAAAAAGCATATGTATAATTATATCATCGGATTGGCAAGCATGTTAGCTAGTTTATGTAAAAATTTGAGTGCAACAAGTTCAAAAACTAATGAGTTATTAAAATTTAAACAAACTCCTGCATTTTTTAGGAAAATAGCTTGGCACTTTTAGCACATTTTTTTGTCATTTCTCTTGGCACTCAAAGGGTTAAAATCGCGAATATCGCGCTAAAACGCCGATTTAGCGAATTATCGTGACAATTCTGAGCATATATTTGCAATCAGGGTAACCTGAAATGTGAACATCTGAAAGAAAAAATGCCATATCTAACATTCGCGAACTATCGCGATCTCCACAAACGCAGGGCTCTGTGTATGTATATATATATACATATATATATGTATATATATGTATATATACATATATATACATGTATATATATACATATATATATGTATATATATACATGTATATATATACGTATATATATACATATACATGTATATATATATGTATATATATACGTATATATTTAATAATTTCTCTAAATATGCAAAAATGTTTGACATGTTCTTTGGTATCCCTGCGTGCATCGCGCTCCTTTTGGCGCTTAGCTGTGATTTCTTTGTTTATTCAGCAGTCACTTGTTCAGGCAAAATGTTTCAAAACAAGAGATTAACATGTAACTTAAGTAATTTATTTGGGAATTCCTATAGGCCTATGTATTTATCTGGCAATACTTTTACATGCTTTAAAACAACTTGATATTAATGTAAGCTAGGCCTAGTTTGTCAGCTTCTCAAAAATTTTAAAGTTTATAAAACTGTGATAGGATTGACCATTTTGGCGCACGTTTTCCAAATACGTTTTTAAATAATAACACATAAAGAGATTAAATAAATAAAAAATATAACTTAACCTTATTTTACTTTTATCTAAAGATAAATGATTTAAATATGAATTTACACCTTAAAAAATGTCACCATTGACGCCATTGAGCAAACACTATCAAAATTCAATATTGTTACCATGGAACCGCATGTTTCAGAATTAGCCACCAGATAGCTCTAGCTATACTATGCTGTCCAAAAACTATCACGCATCCTATGCACTTAGGGGCATCAGAAACGTGTTAATTAAAGAATGCAGTAAAGTGCACAAGTGCGTAGGGGACAGACTATTCAGACATGGCCATGGTATACTTCATGATAGCCAATCCTTTGTTGTGATGCGACTTACACACCAAATAGTATATTTTGAGCCATTTATATACACTATGATAAGATCTCAAGCCCTCAAACCAGAAGTTAACGCAAGCCCACCAGAACTTACAGACATGGCAAAATCATTTTATATTATGTTAAATATTACATCAAAATATGTCAGAAACATCCTCAGTCACAAATAAACTATTCACAAAAAACTTAATATGAAATTGCCATGTGTAACTAGCAGGTACAAACTGACAAAAGCATAAATAGTACTACAAGTAGACAAATATTCCTAAGGGGGTGTTTCAGCAAACTGGTACAATTTTCCCAGTTAGCTTGATTAAAATATAATATTATGATTAAAAATCACATAGTAGTATATTATAATGTTTATAAAATAATACTGAATATAAATAATCTGTTTTAAAAATAATATATTACAGAGATTAAATATGTTATTAAAAATTATTAATAATTGGAGTTGTATTAAAATGTAACTCTTGAGTTTGCTAGTTTTATAGCTATTTTACTAATAGCCAAGAGAAATGATAATACTTTGGTATTGATAGTTAATTATCTCTATTTTACTTTAAGTAACCAATTTAGTTAGGTTTTTAAGTTATTTGAAAACTGCACACTTGTACTGAAACAGACCCTTTCACAGTCTTGGAACAAAGCATTTAGTGACATCGAAAGTAAAAAGCTATGCCAAATAATAGAATAATGCACTCAATATACATCTAAACTGTACAGTTTAGGTATGGCCTGATGAATGTATTATTATAATAACTAGATATTTAATAGAATATCAGAAATTGAGGTTTTTTATTTCAGTGATGAAATGACAGCAGGGGTGTTATGTCTGTTCTAGAATTAAATTAACTATAAGTTGTGTGCTAGTATAGTCTGTTAGTTAAGTAAGTGCACACTTAATACCATTAATAGAATAAATAACAGTTTAAATATTAAATAAAGCTAGTTCTTTGTTTAGAGTAAAACAACTTTTTCATTGAGTCAATTTTTTTTTCTGACTTAGGGAAAATATAAGTGAAAATTTGTTAAGTTGGTGAATATGGTTTTTTGTTGACTTGCCTTAGTTATATGTAACCAAACATAATCTTTAACTGTAACTGTGAAGGTTTCTCCCTTCTTACTAATTCTTGACAATCATACTTGGGAAATTAATATACATTGTTTCATCACAAAATAAAACATTATCAGATTATTTTTGATTTCCATTAGCTAAAAACTTTAATTCAGAAGTGTTAGCTATGGATTCAGTAGTTATTTTATTTAATATCAAGCTATAGTAATACATATTTATGTTATTAAATAATTTAATTAAAATAACACATATATTTTATAAAGTAGAGATGGCTTAGTTATAATTTCTTAATCTCATACTTTACCTAAACACTTAAAAGCTATGTAATTTTATGATTAACATAAATAGTTTTTTCACACGCATTGTTTATTCCTGCAAAGGTTTGATCTTAAATGATATTTTAACATCAAGACATAAAATATGCATACCAAAGTCTTATTAGAGCCAGAGCCTGAAAACTATTGTTATAAGGAAGTAAAGTTAAACTGTTTCAGTCAAATATAAAGTTATAAAAAACAACATTTACTATTTAAAAAAACGATTGCTTATGGAAACAAATCCCAAGCATAACAAGTTCATAAAAAATATTAGTAATGACTTAAATATAAATGGAAGCATTGGAAGTTATCTTTGGGAAGTTGTGTTCGTTATTGACATTAAAATTTTAATTTTAATAGCTATAGCCTGATTTTGGTTGGAAGAACTGTTTAGAAAATTCAAAACATATTTCTTTGTGGCCAACATTGACAACATTTTACCCTTGTGTTGCTTTATAAGTGTTGATAATATCTATACAAAGTGACAAATAAAGATCACATAGCTTGATGTATGAGTATATTTAAATAATTGTTTTAGTAACGACCAGATACCATTATTCCAACCAAAACCAGAGCACACTAGTGATGGGTTGGTTTTCAAATTTTATCATTTCGGTTTTTAGTTTTAAATTCTATTTAGTCAGAAAAACTAATCTAAAACCATTTTATCTTAATTTTTGCATAATTTTGAAACATCATCTGGTAGGCTTGAAATATGGTTAAAAAAAATCATAAGTTGAAAAAAAGCTAATTAATTTAGTTTCAATTATATTAATTTAATTGGATGTATATATTTTTTATTAGTCTAATTTAAGAACTAAAAAACTTAGATTTGAACATCTAAGAACTAAGATCAGTTCCTAAGTTAAGAGCCAGCAGAAAACAAGCTACTGTAAAAACCAAAGTGACCCATCCTTAATAGACTACCTATTAGGTAGTCCTGTATGGCAAATGAACTAAAATATTTATGCTATGACTGTACATTTTTTAAACAAAATACATATCAATATTAAACATACAAATCTAGCATTCAAAACATACAAAACAATTCAATACTTGTCCATAATATTAATTATTACAATTTTATTCTTCAAGGTCACTTGGGCACAAATAAATATTACTCAAGTTTTTCCTTGAATATTACTATTTATCAGTGCCATTAATATAAAGCACTAAATTAAACCATATTAAATAAAACACATTTTCCTAAAATAAATAAAACACATTTTCCTAAAATAAATAAAGTAAAATGCATTAAAGTGTTAGCAAAGTCCAAAGAATGTGACATAAAAAATATATATTTGGTGTAAATTAAATAAGTGATTAAAAATAATAAATATGAATTCAAATATATAAACATTTAAAAAACAGTGTCAAAGATGTGAATATCACAGAGACATATTTTATGTTATCTATGGTGGCAATGCACAGTCTGTGAACATATAATGTATTTGCAGTCTTTGTCCTTAATAGGCTTGAGTTTGACCACTTTCCAGACCTTCTGTTTCAAAGATAGATTTTGGAAGTGCTGAGGATTGAACCTAGGACCTCTGGATCTTTAGCCAGGAACTCTGACCACTAGACCAAAATAGTAATAGTGTAAGAGTTATAAGAAGCATTAATTATTCAGAAGCACTATAATGAAACAGCAAAAAGTGTAATAATGAAGAATCAATATTAAGACAAAATAAATACTTATCAGTCAGCTTTAGAATCCTAAAACTTCATTTATGACTAAATTTTAAATATAAAACTATAAAGAAAAAGCTAGGGAGTAATTATAGTGACCACCCATACTGGTGGCATGTAGACAAAGGTTTGATGGTGTCAGAGAGGTCAGGGTTTGAAACCTGGCCCTGCATAATACATTTCCTACTCTCCATCTAAATGCTAACAGCTCTTCTTTGATGAAGAATATATTTAATAAAGCCAAGATAAAGCCCAACCCTTTAGAATATTTTTTTTCTTAATTTACAAAGATGTAAGTTACAAACACTCCAGTTACACAGTCCACCTAAAGAATCCAAAGGGTAATTTGCAAAAATATCTTAAAGTTATGATTTGATAATGTAATCTTTGAATATTTATACATAAACATGTATACATTTGGTTTATACAATTGATTAATTAAATTAGTAGTTACAAAACTCGATTTGAAAAATAATACTATTACTTATCTATGTACACACCTAAAACTTTTATCATTAAATATATTCCTGAAAAGAAAACATTTTGATAAAAGTATCAAATTATTCTAGCTGTATAAATAGTACTAAAATGTTAATTTGATGATAATTATTAATCAACTGAACTTTAATAAGTACTAATTTTGTGTTTTCCCCTATGGAAAACCAATAAATAATGTTATATTGGTAAGATATTCGCTAGAGAGACTTTTCAACCTTGGACTTTAGGTTTTAAATGCCAATTTCTTTACCAACTGTACTAATAAGATTGATTCATGGATATTTTTGTAATTTTACAATTTAATTTCCAACAATAGATGAGCAAATAATTAATTAGTAAATATATGGTTTGGGTCTGGTTGTTATGTTTGGCTTATAATTATATTTAATTAAAACTCCCAACTAACAAACAGTATACAAGCTTTAAAACAAATTATTCTGATTCAAAAGTAGGAACTTTTTTTTTTTTTTTTCAAACTTTTAATATCCTAAGGAATTAGAGAAATTTGATTATTCAAAGGTCCCATCCATTTTAAATAAATTAAGCCACTTCAGCCGGAATTTTATGTTTGCTAGACACCTACTATAGCGCGGCAATCACACTGTAGCTACCAATACACTATAAGAAGATTTATATATTTACAAAGCAATTACAATAATTAACCCTATAAAGTGGGTGTATTAATTTAAAAAAAAAAAAGAACTCTCCTCTTACAGAAACGAGAACATGATAAATAGCCAATAATTGTTGTGTGAATAGATAACTTAAGTATATGAAGGCAGCAAAGGGTTTATTAATGAAGATATAAAGTTATTAAAATATTTTTGTATTTTTATATTTTTTAAATAACATTAACTTCAATAATAACAAAATTAAAGTTAATTTTTTATTATTCAGTAGACCCTTATCATCCGTACTCAGGTTATCTGATTTGCAGATTATTCGTAAAAGATTATTTAAGAAAAACCAATAACAACATGTTAAAGCAGAAAAGAATAAAGGATTACTTCACAAAAGAGATGTAGAAGCTGCACTATATTTGTATGCATAGGTCAGTAAAACTGTTTTATATAAATAACTATCCCCGTTATAAATACAGTCCATATGTCAGCATGCAAAATAAAAATCGTGTATTCAATTATTCGTGTTTTTCAATTATCCATGCGTTCTCTGGTATCAATTTACCTGTTTACTGTATTAGCAAATAGTAAGAAGATGGCTACTGCAAGTTTTACCATCATCAAAAACTAAAAGCTGATCCATGGAGCGAGCTCACACTCAAGAATAACTTTCAAATCTTATACTACAACTTATGGATATCAATCATATGAAGTTAATTAATGGCATTTGTAAATTAACAAAAAATATAAAAATCAATAATATCAATTCCAAATAGAATAGGCTGATATTAAGTAACATACAATATATAACATTTTTAGAATAAATATAATCCTCTGCATCTTATATACCGTACATAATATTTTTCTTGTTTGGACAGTATTTTTCATACGTTTATAATTTTTAGAATTCTCATTGACTTTTGAGCTATAAATATATCTAAAATCTCACTGGAAGCCAGCTAATTAAATAAAATAATATTGTTTTAAAAATAAAATTGAGACTTAAGAAAATTAGAAATAGGACGGGACGAACAAAGAAATGCAATCTAAAAGTTAGAAAAAAGAAATATAATTACTTAATCTGTGAATTAAAAATTATAGTAGATTAAAATGTTAGGATAAACAATAAACATTATAGTTTATTAGTAATAATATGTATAATGCTACAAAATTATTTTATTTTTGAACAGTGAAATCTCTAGGTCTTATAGCTTTACAATTTAAAAAAAAAACTGTGGTCAAATATAAACAACAATAAATTGGTAATTTAAGTAAAACATGTTAATTAATGAAAGTGGGCCAATTATGCACAATCCTTATTGCTTGGTTTCTCTCTTCTTTTTTTTACTTGTTTAGTTGCACAAAATTAATAAATGACAATTTGAGATCCTGCACAGGGCTACAAATAATATTTTATTAATAGACAATATAATTGGATATATAGAGTATTCATCTTATATTTAATAAAAGATTTGACAAATGTCTAGCTGCTTAGAATTTTAAAACAATATGTTAATTAATAGGCCTTTAATTTATTTGACTTTCAATTAAAAGATACAAACAAATTAGATACCATATTTAATTCAATTATAACTAGGCTCATTAATAAAATCTTAGTATTGCTTATTCTATTTACAAAAAGCTTGCTGAATGAAAGGTTCACACATTTGTTTGATCCTTATATAGTCAGAGAATTAAACGAAATTCCTGTTAGTTAAAATATAATGACCAATTAGCCTCTTCTTTGGAATATGTTCATGAAAATAAAATAAAAATTTCATTGATTCACTAAGTACATTTTTTTAAATAACAAAATATACATTCTATACTTTATTAGACATTTACTAGTGGATGAACACAATGATTAACTTAATGGAAAATAATATGATATTTAAAAATAAATGTGGTCTTCTTCTTCTTCTATATTATTAAAATTAAAAATTTGTGTCTGTCATGAGTGTCGCGCGATATCTATGGCACGCAGAAATCTGAAATTTAAAAATCAGTAGCCCCTGTGCAAGAACATGTGCATCTTGAAATAGAAATTTAAAAATTTGATTTAGATTTTTTTCAATTAATTAAAGACTGGGTCGAAATAAATAAAATGAAGATATTTGTTTTGTCTGTTTGAAGCAAAGAAAAGCATTTCCGGGTACTTCTGCTGGTTTAGAATTAAATACATATATATTTCATAGCTGTGATAAATACATTCAATAAATAGTTGAACTAAACATAAAAATCAAAGTGTTTTGCTTATATTTAAAATGGCTACAAGAACAAGACAAATATTTTTTTACAATGCTTAGACACTAGTTAAACTCTACTCTATATTAAGCTATTTTAAAAGTGGACTTTTTAGATGGGATTTTGATTACATTTTGGTGGTGATAAATAAAGTATAGCTTAAAAAATAGAGAGAAATGACTTGTTTGATTTGCAGATAGTTTATTTATCCTAGCTAAGTTATATTTAAATATATAATAATATATGCTATGAGTGATGTAAAGATTCAAAGCACAGGAAGAACAAATATAGCTCAGTAGAACAACATTGGCACACTAAGCCAAATATCCTTATTCAATTCCTGTGTCCAAGTGTCATTTTTCAATGTATATTTGAAACCATTTGTTACAAAACATAATCCATTATATTAATAAATCAATTTCAATTTATTGTAATCTTATTGAAATTCAATCATTCAATGTAACTTCTATGGCATGACAGAAGATGGGTTTGGTTGATTCAAGTGTCACTTTTGAGTGTATGTGTGTGTAGTATTTTATTGGTAGCTATATTCAGGTCAACCTCATTGGTCTTGAGATAAAGTGCTTGCTTCAGAACCAGATGTTTGTGGGTTCAAACCCAGCTAGGGTCGACAGATTTTTCTTGAGCAGTAAAAATCTGTAGCACCACTTCCTTCGGAGGGGAAGTAAGACCGTTGGTCTCATGTCGATTGTGGCGTGTAAAAGAACTTCATAAGGACTGGTGGTGTCTACTCAACTTGACCAATGAAATTACAGACTTTTTCCCTGATTTCCCCTGATCGTTTCCTAAAATTCCCAACACAAAGGTATGTCACACCTCTCTACCAGCCCCGTTTTTTTGTTAATTTTTTTTTGAACAATAATAATAAGTTTAAAAATTTAAATAAACATGGTTTTTAATTTGTATTAACATAGTCCACTAGAAATTAGAAAATATATTACAAAACTATATAAAAAAAGTTTGATCACATTGTAATTTACTGATTTAATGATAATTAAATTTCATATTTTGATCAAAACAACATTTTCCTGGATATTTTTGTTGTAATTTAGCAAATTCCTGACTTATTCCTGTTTTCCCCCCGACCACTTCAAATTCCCGGCTGATTCCAGTTTTCCCGGATGGTAGACACCCTGGAAGGTATATGAAAATGCCTTGCCCATTAAAATTAATAGATCCTTTCGCTCTCACTCAAAGAAATTCTTGTGTGCTGATATAATCAGTCGATTCAGAAAGTGCACGTTAAATCAAATAAATAAAATAAAAAGCAATATTCAGAAGAAAATATAACAATATTTAGCTTCTGGTCACCACAAGTGTTGTGATTTGTAGTACTAATGCACAGTCATATCTATTCAAAGTCCCTTGAGTGACACACATCTCTGTCAAAACACTAACCTACATTCATGGGGGAGTGGCCAGACTGTAAATATTTTATTCTCTTACTCTTTAGTACAGTTTCGTGTTGATAGTGTAGTAAAGTAATTGGTCTCTCAATTTAAGAATTTGTATTTTGAATTTTTTTTAAACTGGTGCAGATTTTGTGTCAGTCCCCCAATATTTTAAATGAATTAAAAATTATTTGAAAAATGACACCAGAACACGAGAAACCAACCCAGGACTTTTGGCTTAGTGCGCCAATGCTCTACCATTGAGCTATCCAGGATTAGTCTCATACTCATATTTTAAGGCTGACGTGTGTGTTGATATTCCCAAAATTTTAATTGATTGTCAAAACAAACACAGCACACATTAACTTATATGCACATAAATTTATTAATTAGCAAAATATTGTGTATTAAAATTAATGTTAGGTTGCTTAGTAGTGTCATGATTAAAATGAATATTTAATTTGTCTAGAATTATTTATTTAATGCTAAGAGAATGGTCTAAAGCTTGATTCACACATTCGCTGAAAATATAAAGCAGAACTTGCTTGGGTAGCGCAGCAATTCACATACTGTATGTTGACCCATGATGCTTTGCAATGCAAACTTCAAACAGCTGATTATCAACATATTTTATTTTCTAGTAGATAGACATATTAGATCATTCATTTTAGATCATTTATTCCCCCGATGGATATTTTCAAATTATAACACTGTGTCATGGCACAATCCAATACATTGATAAACATGCTTTACATTAACAGGTTATTTCAAATCACCTCACAACGGCCAATGAAGCTGTCTGCATGTTGTTAGCTCTACAGCGCATGCGCTGTCATAAGCACATGCACACCGATTTGAGATGGTTGGTTTTGAGAATTGATTGGTTCGCCCGAGCCGAAGATCGCAGGCAGAGCGGACAAAGTAGAGATAAGTTGTTTTTTACCAGGACAGCTCGTGACGATGAAGAAGAAATTTTGTGATTTTCAAAGTTTAGCTAGCGTTGTGTTCATTGGGGATGATAAACTTAAACCATATAGACTTTCAGTTGAAGAGAATTGCTTTTCACCCAACAAAGAGAATGAACTTTTGATTCAAGGGTATTACTTCTTGCCACTTGTAGAGAATGCTTAATATTCAATCCAAGAAAATTACTTCTTGTTCAATGTAGAGAATGTATGTAACTCTTCAGATTTTTAAACTTGTTTCTCATAATGATGTAACTTATGTTAAGAACTCCATTTAAAATATATGTATGTATATATATATTGACGTAATTTATAATACTTTGATCTTCTTGGCTTATGGAAATTTAAGTGTCAATTAATTTGTAAGAGTAATAATTATTTAAATTATATTTCTTGTGCGTTTGTCTTTAAAGCCAACCTTAAACCAGCCTAGGACAAATTATTGGGACAAAAAATCATACAGATATCTATTCTATTGTATTAATAAATAAACGTTTAGGAAATGTTTATAATATTTCAAATAGTACTAACCAGTAAGTCCCCCTAAGCTGTGTTTTCTTGTGACGAAGCATGGCTGTCATTAGTTACAGGCCAGTTGTGTTAAATGTGGCAACTCCGCTTGTAGTGATGTCATGAGGCCTAGCGATCTGCTGGTTCTCATGGAAAATCATGTGAATATTTACAATTTTCTTCATTTAAAAACTGATGGGTCACTTTGAATGACAAATTAACCTAAACATCTTTTACTTATATCACTAAACAAAAATACTTCAGAGGTTGGAAAATACAACAAATAAACATATAAATAATAATTTTAAAATAAATTTGCCAGGTAAGGATTATTTACCATTCTCAAACACATTACAATATTACGATAAACATTACAAAACGGCACTGGCTCAAAGCCTAGGAAGAGTATTAATTGATGTACTAATCCAAAGATTCCTGGTTAAAATCTCATATCTATGTGTAGCTCTTTGGCAAATATTTTAAATAAATTTAAGAGTGTTATTTATTTAATTTCTTTGAACACTTCCCAGCCTTGGGATATCAAATTTTTAAATATTACTTTTGTAAGGTAAGGTTTAACTTTTCTTCTTTTCTGAACAATAATTTTCACTGCAAAGTTTATAATTCATATAATTGATGTAGTTGATAAAACGTATATTTCCAAGTGTTGACGAGACCAAAGAAAATTATCCACGCAAGGAATTACCACAGAAACAATTGTTAGTAAATTGAACTAAATTTGGATACTTGCAAATGTATTTATAGGCCAAACACAGGATTTTCTTTTAACTACATCTTACTAACCGTTTGGATTATACCCTTATGTACAAATTACGGTAATGGTTTTAAGGATGAGAAAGGTTATATTTATAGGAAGCATACCCGAATTTGCATGAAGAGAGTAGAAAACTATTTTGGAAAACCCACCCTCAGTACACCCAACCGAGATTCGAGCCTCGACCTCACTGTCATTGGCAGTCTAGTCTACAGCGAGACAAGTGCCTTAGACTATGTGGTCACTGAAGAGGGTACAAATAAAAAATTGCTTCTGATTTTGTGCCGAAGAAACTTATTTTTGAATTTTTCTGTTATTGTATGTACATTAACTCCAATCCTCAAAACGGTTGTTAATGGACTAATTAGTCTTCCTCTGGTAAGATCATTGAAATGGCTAGCATATGTATCATGCATGCCCAACTAAAAATCAATGCAAAAACTGAATTCCAAATGAACAGACAATTTGTAATAGCCACAAATGTATAAAAACAAGGATTCTGAAATCATGACTGTTAGTTTAAAATCACTAATTACATCCACAAAATTTATTATGCTTTGCATAATGCAATACAAGCACGAACCACGCAAAATTTCAAATCAAGTAAATTACACAAGAAACAAACACACAGTAAAACAAACTTAACTACTGCATGTGGCTGTGCTGTTGGCCGGCCTCAACCCAGTGTTGCCAAACTTCAGTATTCCAGCCTGTAACTAGAGACAGCCGTGGATGAAGACATTTCATACTTAGAACGTTCTTGTTGCGAATTCTTTGTTTTATTAAAAGTTGTAGGACTACTTACTTAACATTGGTCTATTTTATGAGTGGTTTGTATAACGATGACTTGAGTAGTTTAATCAGTTATTTTCTGAGCAATACACTGTTTGTTCGAAGCAGAGCCAGTATTTTAATGTGTTGAGAGGGTGGCCACAAATTCTCTTACTAAAACCTATTCATCAGAATTGATAAGGATGCTGAGAATAATCAAAATAGGGTAGGTTTAGTCCATCTGTTATAAATCATTATTTTTGTAATGCACTCAAAAATAAATAAACATTAGCTTGATTAAAAACTGTGCTTGAATAAGATGGAATATACATATTTTTATCCTTGCCTAGAAAATAGCAGTTTACCTTAGGAGCCATCCTTAAATTACTGAGGTTTTTTTCATGATTTTCGACCCCCCATTCCAGTTAAGGGATTTTAAGATTTTCTGTGTCCCCATTCCCAATCTTACATAAATGTTTACAACTTAAGTAAATTAGATTATTTTAATTGTTTGATTATTTTTATATGTAAGGATTGGAAATAAAGTGAGTGATAGGAGATTTAAGAATATTTTAATTTCAGTCAAATTAGGTGAAACACTTAAGTAAATTAAATATTGGCCCAGGTGAAATTTTATAGTTATTAATTTATTTATTTTCTGACAGTAATTTTTTTTAAAGTTTTGTTTCATTATGCACATTGATAAAAAACCATTATATAAGATGGAATCTGACACCCCATCCCTTCTGTAAAAACACAATAATACTGAATCCCCCTCCCTCCAAAACCCTTACCTAATTTAAGTACGGCCCCTTACCAAATATAAAATTCCCTAATATTCCTAAGAACTATAAATTCCCTGAAATGTCCAAGTTTACCATAATTTGTCAATGTCCATTCTGGATATCACACCAGTATGAGTGTTGACCAGGTTTGTTGGAGGATATAGCCAAATCAGAAAAAGATATGTCAGGTCTAAGAGATTGACCTCTTTCAATTCGAGATTAAATCCTTGTCAATGATAACCATTTATTTAAAGTAAGAGATGATGTTAGGAACTTTACTTGTGATAGGATGTTGGATTGTTGGTGACAAACAATAAACTTGTGCTCACCAGCCTGTTGTGACAGGTTTTGGAAGACATGACTGTGACAATATCATTTGTCATCCTCATAAACAATCATAAAAATTGTGCTAATATAATTTAATGTGCCAAGCTACGCATGCTTTAGTTAGTAGCCAAACTTATTATTTATTTGAAAACATTTTTCAGATAGGCTACTTATAATAAATAAGTTCTAGGCATTTTAATTACTACCACCACATATAAATAGCTTACTACACAACATACATCAAATATATTTATATAATATAACTCAATTTTTAGAATTAATTTGAAAAGAGCATAGGTAAGCTATCAGTAAAAATAGTGAATTCTTAGATCTTAAATAAATTGTATCTTGGCAAGGACAGCTGTAGTATTTAATTCCCAACAAATAGCTCCCTAGGAAAAATCAAGCAATCACTCCCATTCTCATTTCTAAGCCATAAAGGCAGATCACTGCTCAAGTTTTTGATAAACTAAATATATTTATTCCTAATTTCTTTGAATCTTAAAAAAAGTGTCAACATTTTTTCTTCATATTTAGCATCCCATTTAACTTGGCACAAAAGGTGACCACCTAATTTAAATATTAAAATAATATATAACAGAAAATAGCATATTGCTATTAAAAATAATATGATCATGTAAATGGTTTATCCATTCGTATGTAAAATAAATTTTACTGATCAAAATTGTTGGTACTTTGACTAAACAGTAATAAAATTGTTGGTTAAAACACTAATTGAATGTGATTCTAGTATGTTACAAATAAAATAAAATGTTATTATCAGTTGATACTCATTTGATTTGTCTTAAGACTATAGGCTTATGTACAATTTAAAATAAGAGTTTAACAACAGGAAGTCAAACTAAAATATTTACCGGTTCTGATTTATGTTCTGGCTGGTTTTTTAAACAAATCTTTTAAGGTTCCTGTTAGAGAAAATAAATGCTCCTGCTTCTTTTGGTTATTAAATTAGTTCTGGTTCTTTCAGATTTTCATTTTATAGCTATACAACTATCTTAAAACCCTTAAATAAAAAAATATATTATTAAAAACCATTTACCAAAATAAAAGTTATTTATGTAGAAAATACAAGGGCATATCATAATTCATAAGTAAATAACTATACCATTTATTTATCACTCAGCATTTAAAGAGGAAATGGTTTTAAATAATTTTGTTTACTGGTATTACACCTTAAAAGAATAATAAAAACAGCCTAGGTATAATCTTTAAAATAGTTTCATCTAATAATTTTAAAAGTAATACCTAATATATAGTGTTACAAAATTTACCTTACTCCTAATTTGAATGTTGATGTCAAGGTCTGTATCAGATTAAAAAAATCTGCACTATTTAAATATTCACTACCTTACACCCAATCTATCAAATTATTCAAATAATTATTTATTGATAAAACATTAAATCACTTCTGCACTGCACACAATGAACACAATTTCTGGACTAGTTCTAACTTGATATTTGAAGGTAAAGAGTGAAATGATTTACAATTAGTGACACTCCACCCCTTTTTACTCCTCTTTGTAAACTCGCCAAACAACAACCACACGTTTAAATTAATTTCTCCGTATTTAGCTTAAACTGCTTGTACACCTGGGGTAGTTCTCATTTCTCAATACTTCCCCCCACCCCCGCCCCCCTCTTATACATGTATTCTGTCACTCAAAGTTAAATACATCTTTCTAAGCTCTTAGCACTCATTAACACTCATAAAGCTCCACACAATGTGACAATACTCCAATACTCATTCTTCATTAGTGCAAACTGCTAAGTGCTCATTAACTTGTTTGTAATCAGCTTGGAAAATAAATATATCCTAACCTCACAAATACCTGATAAAAAAGAAAATATATTTCAAAATAAAATTGAGTTAGAGAAATAAGGGCATAAAATGAAATAATAAATTAGAATAATTCTAATTATAAAAACTAGAACCAATAATATATATATATATATATATATATATATATATATGAGTTCATAAATGTTCATTATTGGTTCTAGTTTTTATAGTTCTAATTTATTATTTCATTTTATGCCCTTCTTTCTCTAACTCAATTTTATTTTGAAATATATTTTATTTTTTCTCAGGTATTTGTGAGATTAGGATATATTTATTTTCCAAGCTGATTACAAACAATATATATATTCCAATTCTGGTTCTAAGCAATTTATTTTTAGGGTTCCTGTTCTGGTTCCTTGAAAATAACTTTTCATTTCAGTTATTGGTTCTGGTTTCAGTTATACTCCTTGTTTAAGATCATTATAAAAAGCAATTCTTTCACTATATTTTCCCAAAAAAATTGGCAGCTCAGGCCATTAAAGTGAGAAGGGCCGTAATTTGACCTTGAAGTATGTTAAGAGTAAATGGAAGCAACGTTGCATTAAGGTTTCTACAGGCACTTATTGCATGTGGGGGCTATTAAATGACAATAGAAACACTTGACACTCGTCTACCTCATTTGCTTGTTCATATCAAGAAGAATATATTGTGTCCTGTTTGAATAGTTTGCCAGCAGTGTGAAGTGTCAATGTATTAAGTTTCATGTTTTAAAACTCTTGACTATAACAAAAAAACTGAGAAAAGTAAACCTTTTTTATGAATAAGGTTCTTTGGGTTTTGCAGGAATGTAAGTAATCCCTATAAAACAAATAATTTGACACTATTATAGCAAAATTATGTCCATATGATTAGAAAAACCTGACATAATAAATGCATAGCTGCCAACACTTGAAGAAAAAAAATTAGTAAATATACAGTACCAACAACAAATAGTAGGGATTATTAACACTACAAAATTTCATGAACTTGACCTTATTTATGTTTACTTAAAAGATATAATGGTAGCCTACTTTATTTTTTATACACAATATACTAACAATACTCAAAAAGAAATGTTATTAACAAACAATTTGACCATGCCATGAACATATTAAAACTAATAATGCAGCAAATCTTAAATATAATATTGAGGGCCACAGGAATAAACCAGCCTTCAAATATTAATATAGATATTTAATGATTTGGCAAAAATTATAATATAGTCAAGGATGTTCTAAAAACATAAAAGATCTGGTATGCTATGGGAATTTTTTTGAAGAATTGGCAGCTATGTCTTGATATAAAATAAATAAATAAAATTTATATATTTTGAAAATAATAAAAATCATCAAAAAACATGATATTCAAAGACTTTGTCACTACATTAATTAAATACATGGCTAGTTTAAGCAATTCTGGTATCAGATAACTATTAAAGAAACAGGAAAGTTGAAGACATTGTCACTACATTAATAGTATGTGCATGGTTAGTTAAACAATCCTAGAATCAGATAACTATCAGGGAAACAAGGAGAGTTGAAGAGACTGTCATGTACATTAATAGTAAATGCATGGTTAGTTAAACAATCCTAGAATCAGATAACTATCAGGGAAACAGGAGAGTTGAAGAGACTGTCATGTACATTAAGAGTAAATGCATGGCTAGTTAAACAATTCCAGAATCAGATAACTACTAGGCTATGTCATGACAAGCAACTGTGGTTTCCCAGAGCAATATCGGTTCCACATTTTTTAAATTACTTTAATTGCACAAAATACAGTGAAAGTAAATAAGCTACAAAGATATTATTTACTCTTGTTTTTCTGTTTGGGATTCTGTTGAAGGTGCTGTGGTCAGGTCATGAAGTTCCAAATGTTCTTCAGTTGGTGATGGAAGGTAGCCATTGCTGTTGTTTCTGTTGTTCTCTGTTGACTTCTTGTTTTTATTTACAATTGCTTTGATATCAGGGTACAAACTACGCAGAACATGGATTATTCCAAAGACGTTCTTTATTAGGAAAAGAGATGCGCTTTTGTGATAATAGCACCAGATGTAAATTCGGATGGCAAGAAATGGAACATCAAGCAATAACAAGTGCATAAGGTTATAGACAACTTTCAATGGTATCGCAATATGTTCTGACACCTCTTCAGAAAGACTCAGTTTGTACAAAGCAAGGGCTGGCAAGAGGAAAGTAAACGCACACAGAAAGAGAACTGCATTTTCAAGTTCAAATGTCAAAACCATCTGTGTTTCGTTCACCAATAAAAGGGCTAACAAATTCACAGAATCTAGAATTTCAATACCAGTTTTAAAACATGTAGATGTAACATAATCATACCTTAAAGTGTGATGGTTAGCAGAACTGTGTCCTTCAGCTAGAAGCAAGAATATAACACCAGACGCTGCAATAGTTATTTGAAGTAATTGTGTCCCGAAAAATTCTGAAGCGTTTAAATTATCAGGGATCTCAGACTTGAAGATTAAAATTATTTTTGACAGCAAAACTGATGAGTAAAACAACCAAGAAAGGTAACTTAGCGGTAGAATACCCAACTTGGATGACGGATATTTCGTACACATAAAACTTTTGGGCGAGAGATAAAATGTGCTGCCATGTGAAGTTGCTTCTAAGTGTGTAAAATACTGGTATGATATTGTCAATGCACCGGCGAATATGAACAGTGCAGCAAAGTCTCCAATAAACCAAAAGTATCCAGTGACGTTTGTCTTGTAGTAAGAGATGATGTAATAATTGAGAATACTACCTTGTACAATTAGTAAAATAGACAATGTTGTGGCATCCAAAACGTGGCATACCAGTCGCCTGGAGATGGAACAGATGGGTTCAACATCGGAAGACATGATTGAGCCAGTACCCACGTCAGCTGCAGTGCATAGCTACTGGATTACTTCACACTGCATTCTCTAGTTTAAACAGAGAGCTGGGATTACTATCAAGATAATTACATATAATGATAGTTCAAAACATAGAACATTAAACAAACACTATTTTACTATTATTTTTTGCAAGCATTTAATTTAAGAATGAAGGATTAGTATGATATAGGCCTACTACTTTAAAATGTTCATAGGCTTAAGGTGATGTTGCAAAATTCAATAAGACTTAAACAGGTTGTTGAGAGAAGTAAATAATCTTGAAAACTAGAGCATGTCACAAAGTTCTAGTAAAACACTTTCAAGAAATGCTTAAATATAAGTTATAGGTAGGTCTATAATTGAAGCCATTTCAAATAAACATAATAGGTAAAGTTGAAGCAGTTCCGTTTCTATGTTTAACAGAAGATGCTATTTTTATATGATTAGATATATTTCACAAATCATTTATTTCTTTGGTTTAACTCAGTCAAATTATTGGCCATAAATAGCTTAGGCCTACTATACTAATTTATTATACCTATTTAAAGTGGTTCATGAACATTCAAATTCAGTTGATGTTAAAACAAGTTTTTTTCATCTGAATTATATCCAAAATATTTTTTAAAATGCCTTGACTTTTCCATAGGGTACCGGTACACTAAAAATTTATTTTTGCTAACTAATATCCAATCAATATTGGTAATGTCTGCAACACTCATTTAAGATGTAGGCCCTATTGTTATTTTCAAGGTACCAATGGTCATTCATTTTGAATTCATATTATGGGACGTATTTTTTTGCAGAATGTTGACCTGCTTCCATATCTTTGTCATTACTGTTTTGTAGATGGCATCACTTTATTGAATGCGTTGTTAGCGCTGCGGACTTATCCTACTCAGTTGGTTTTCATAAACAAAGATGTGACTTACTGGGAATTTTTTATGGAATTTCCTGAGTTGACATGTTCTTCAATTGTTCCTAAGAAGCATTCACATCAATAAGAACATTTTATTAAAATCACAGACCCATCGATCACTGTTCAGCCTTTGTGGCTTCCACACAAAAAGTTGGTGGTGGCGAAAAAAGATTTAAAGTTCATGATGTAACACTGTCTGTGTCGTCCTTCTCGTAACCTATGGGCGAGCCCAATGCACTTAGTACCCAAGAAGTCGGGTGATTAGTGTTCATGAGAGGATTTTCACAATCTAAATGCCGTCAGGAAACTGGATTTATTTTACCATACCTCATGCCTGTCATTACAAACAGTACACTTTTTTTTTTACATGAAAAGTGTGTGCTATTGAAAATAAATTCGTTGAGAGCGTGATCAACAGATTCAAATTCGAAAAGAGGACACACAGAAAACATCGGTAGTTACTTCTTTTGGACTATTCGAGTTCCCTTATATGGTTTTTAGGCAAGGAGCTGCATGGACTTTCCAGTGTTTCATAGATCGGATGCTTTATGAAATAGATTTTTGTTTAGTCTACTTAGATGATATTCTGATGAAGTCAGCTCAATATAAGGAGCATTTATTCACAAGTTTTCAGCGCCTTCAAGATTATGGAGTAGTCATAAACCCTTTTAAATGTGTTTGGGGGAGTAAGTGAGGTGAATTTTTTTGGGATTCAACATTTCTGCTGAAGGTTTGAAACCACTTCTGCAGAAAGTGCAGAACATTTTGGATTTCACTAGACCCACAATCTTGAGTGGTTTAAAGCATTTCCTTGGCTTTTTAATTTGTATCACCCCTCTTCTTCTTCATGCTGCTCACTTATGCTGGTATCACAATCAACTTAACTTTAACTTAACGTAACGTTCACTTAAAGTGAACTTAAGAAAACAGATGTATGATCATGATTCACGTAGCTTAACGTAACAACTTGTGCCAAACAACTGCATTCTCGAGTATGATCTATGATTTGTACTATTTGTAGTGATGATCTGTGAATCTTTACAGTTTTCAATCAATATAATAAATATTTATTATTAAACTTTTTTGATAAATTTAGCTTTCCTATTTTAGTTTAATTACTTTGTTTCAATGTATGATCACTAGAACTGTAACTAAAGAGTAGACCTTGGTCTTAAAACCAACAACTGAATTACTAAATATCCCTGAAGACATCACTCGCATAATGATTGGCTTGCTAAATCACGTAATACCCTTCAAGTAACGTTCACTTAAAGTAAAAGACCTCCCAGGACATCTCTTACGTTAAGTTAACTGCATTGTGATCGCTTCCATTTAAACACATGAGGAGATCCTTTACATTAAGTTATGTTGAGTTAACTTTAAGTTAACATTAAGTTGATCGTGATCCCAGCATTACAGAACTGTGTTACCTTTATCCCTGACGATGAAGCAAGCATTCAAGCAGCTCAAACAAGCATTGGCCCACGCATGTGTCTAGATTACCCCACATCTATGAATAAGCTGTTTCTCATCTTATTGACGAAATAAACTAATTTAATACTAACAACGCACAAATATTTTGTGAAAGGAGAATAGTTTTTTTGCACCGATTCTTCCTCCTGCCTGGATACTTTATTTTACACTTTATTTAATAGACTGACTAGGCTAATGTGTTAGGGACAAGGACGATTGAATTAAGATGAAGTATGCCAGCATTTGGCTGGAGGTAGAGTATATTGCCATCCAGGAAAAAACACTCTCAATACACCAGACTGGGATTGAAACCTCAAACTACCTGTAGTAAGCAGTCCAGCCTATTGTGATAATGAAGAGTCAGGCATAAAATATTAATAAAATAATAAAATTACCAAACTAAAATCTCCCAACATAATATTTAGATGAGATCATATATTGAAACACACAAAAACCTACTAGGTTCATAAATCACAGTAGTGTGTTCAAAATATTAAGAGGCCTATTTATATTTACATTCTTGTAGATTTTGGTGAGTTTTGTTTTAATTATAAACTTAATTCATTTTTCAATCTTCTGACAGTTTATAAATATTTTTTTGGATTTGTCTGCTTAGGTGTGTAATAAATAATAATAATTTTAATAATAGGATATATTATTGGCTTATATTGTAATAAAACAAGGAAAATATTTTTTATATAACCATTTCATTAAAAAAATTAATTATTTAATCATCTGCGATTCAATGTTAGGGTTATGGCTCTAGTCCACATGATTAATGAAAGCTGCTTTGATCAGATATATATATATATATATATATATATACATCCCATAGAGCCATGCTGGCTCTATTATTGGAACGTTATAGGCTACAATATATTTGGTTAGGCACATTAATTATGAATAGATACAAATAATAAAAAAAATAAAAATTTACATAAGATTAATAACTAGGCTGTTAAAGTTAACAACATGGGTGGGTGATCAATAATTTCAATAAAACATAACAAATACAAAAAGAATGACAAGAATTCTGTTACAAAATATTGAAAACAAAGAAAATGAAAATAATAGATTACCTATTTAACAATAACTAGTCAATTATTTGGAGCAGCGATATATTTTGACAATATGCACATTGCACAAGTCATCTACAAGTAGTCATTTTAACATACAAGAATATATTTAATCATAATCATGTCAATTAGGTTAAAAGTACACATAAACCTTCAAATAAACTATAAAAAATAGGTAATTTTAGTTTTATTAAGTTTATGTTATTTTTTGTTACATATTTGGTTATGACCACGTTTGATCATTCATAAACAAATTCCAGGCATATTGCTTTATCTCATATTTGAACGAGTTTATTTTTTTTATGGTTTTTATATTTTCAGGTAGTGCGTTATAGTATTTGATAATTGATGACTTTGTGCTGTTGCAACCATATTTAAGAGATTTATTGCAATTCATGTGTAAGTTCTCTGCTGTTCTTGTGTTGTGGCTATGGTGGTCACAGTTGTGTGTAAAAACTGTATTGTTATGTAACTTATTTCTGGTCAACTTTAAAAGAAAATATGACAGCAGATAGTTTTATACTAACATTTAAAGGCAAAATGTTACTATATCTATAAATGGTTTTCGAAGGAGTATCATATTGTAAGTTGAATAATATTCTAAGAGCCCTTTTTTGCAATAATTCTAATTTATTTACAGTTTTCTTGTTACATCTTCCCCATATTATAACCATGTACTGCAAATGAGTATGTACCATGGCATAATATATACTGTTCAGTAAATTTTTGGGAACACTGAAGTTATTTTCTCTTTTATACTATCAGTTTGTTCATTCCATGTAATGTTATGGTCAATAATTAGCCCTAATTATCTCGCACTAGTTACTCTATTGATGATAGTATTGCCTAATTTTATAGCATTGCTGGGAATAGGCTTATGGCTGGACTTATGTATGATCATAAAATTTGTTTTTGACAAGTTAATAGTTAGCGTATTTTTTGGTAAATTATGATGATAGAGTATTTAGATCCTCTTGCATTTGAGTTAGTATATTGGGTCTATAGTTTTTCCCGTATAGAATCTAGGTTAGTGTCATCAGCAAAGAGGGTAATATTTCCATTTAAATTTAACTGCCCAATATTGTTTATATATATGAGAAACAATGGTGGACCTAAGACTGAGTCTTGAGGCACACTGTACTCAATAGGATTTTCATACCGTTAACTTTTTTTATTTTGTAGGCTAACAAACTGTTTCTTGTTGCTCAGGTATCTTTGAAACCATTTATGTGCCCTGCTACAAATCCCTGCTTTTTACAGTTTATATAGTAAAAGGGATGGAATACTGTATCGAAGGACTTTTTTAGATTTATAAATAGACCTCTCGCTAGGTTTCCCTCCTCCAGAGTTTCCTCTAATCATGTAACTATGTCGACTGAAGCATTTAGTGTGCTAGCATTTTCTCTGAAGCCATTTTGGTATTTGTAAAAATATGAGCAAGAATGCAAGTAATCTACCATTATCTTCTTAACTATTTTTTCTAATATTTTAGACATGTTCGGCAGAATAGATACGAGTCTATAATTTCCTGGATGATCTTTACTTCCACTTTTAAAAATAAGTACAACTTGTGATATTTTGAGCAGATCTGGTGCTATCCCAGTACTTAAGAGATATGTTGATAATTTGCGCTATTGCATAGCTAAATGTATCCTTACACTGTTTGAGTACTTTATTTCTGATCCCATCAGATGTAGATTTATTTTTGTTCTTAAGTATCAAACTTACATTTTGCACTTCAATTTCTGTAGTTGGTCCTAGAAAAAACTAATTTGTAGCCGTTTTAACTGCCATATTTGGTATACCTTCTGCCAATATTCTACCAATATTTGTAAAGTAATTATTAAATTAATTACAGATGTCATTATGTGCCGTCATTATTTTGTAATTAATAGCTAACGATTTGCATTCTGGTTTGACGGATTTTGTTTTTTTCTCAGTTTCATTTATTATTTTTCATGAATCCCTATTGTTTTAATGCTGCTGGGTGATTCCAGCGTTACGTGTGTGACTTTTGGAGTCAATATTTTATAGTTTCAATTAAATTTTTGGAGTGTAATGTGAATATTTTTCAACTATCATATTTTATTTCAACATATTAAACTTTTTTATTTTAAAATACATAATTGCAATATTTACATTTTAACTATGTTTTTCTACTCTATTTTTTTAAATGTAGTTACGTGTGTGACTTAGAGAATTACCACATTCTAACAAGGACATAATTACATTTTTATTACTGTGAATTCATTTGCTCTAATTATGCAGTTTATATTATTTCCCCTATTAATGAGTAAGATCATTAATTTTGTATAGTGCCAAAATGTTTGCATTCATATCTTTGCTGCAATAATTGTATGTATATATATATGTTACGTGTGTGACCAATGACTGTTACGTGTGTGACTTATGAAATTTGACTTGAACTTTAAAATAAAAATACAAGTTTATAACATTTTTAATTTAAATATACATTGTCAAGCCTGATTAAAATGTATAAAATAGTTAATTATTCAAAAATAGTAGATAATAGCATATGTTTATTGATAATAAAAGTCAATAACATTCTGGTATTATTATTATTACTATTATGATTAGCAAATATACTAATAATATAGGCTCAATTATCAAATATAATACATACAAGTCTAAATTATTTTAAGTTGAAGTTAAATTGTTTCAAGTAGGATACGTTACATGCATTTCAATTGTCTTTTATTAAAAATTATTAAATCTAAATTGGCCTCGCGAACCAACAACTACTGGAGGAGAAAGTCTTCTTTTTACATGAGACATATTGTAGTACAAGACATCTGGTTTAGCAGGCCATTTCCAATAATTTCCTGATGGAACCATAACGCTTACTTGCACATCTGAATCGGTAACATTTAATATCTCTCCAGCAAACACATTATTGTCATATGTTACAGCACACCAGTCTGCAACACTTAGTTGTAACACATTTTGTTTGTTAATATTAGCTAATATTGAAACATCATTGCCACTTGTTTGCCACTCTTTGGACTCCAACACTAAACTTGGATTTTCGGCCATGTTTGTGGTCTACAGGGAAATGTTTCCGTCAACTGCACACTTGACAACATGCACCTTTTAGATACCTTTTATGGGAGGAACATTTTCCCATGGCTTATCATTTTCAACAATGGTCTTGACTTCTTTTTGACTAATATGCAAAACTGTAGTTGATGGCATCAAAGCAGAGGCAACTGTTGCAAAATCAAGGGAATTCTGAACTGTTAGATTATCTGCTAGGCTCATTGTTTTTTGTCTTACAAGAGATTTCACTCTCCCATCCACAACGCCTTTACCGTGACTTAAATAATAATTAAATATTATCAACGTCATTATTATAAAATGAAAGAGAGATGTATGCTAATAAATGAATGTTGAGTCTTGATTGCCATAATAAAAACATATGGTCACACATGTGGTCACACACATAACACAATTTGTTACGTGTGTGACTGATACTTTTTTAATATTTCCATAAAATAATATTACTATGTATATTTTTTTTAATAAGGCATCTCAATCCTTAGATTATAATATGCTTTTAATCTAAATTTCCACAATACAGATGTAATTACTTTTATAGTTATCCAACTAAGTATAGTGTTTTGTTACGTGTGTGACATGTAACAATTATAATTATTTTATTATGCATGTTATAGGTATAACATCTAAAATCAAAAAACTATAATTTTGTATTTGATGCAAACTAAAATTATGTACTTAATTGGTTTTAAATTACATTGGATGATCTATTAACATCAAGACAAGGTTTTGAGCTTTTTATTCATTTTATGACGCATTCATAAATAATTTGAAAATATCTAGACTGGATTTAAAATATTAATTTCATAATTTAAATTTATTTTCTTGTTAAAAAAATATTAGTAATGAAAAATATATACATTTTACCATACAGTAACAACAATTTTAACTAAATTGGTGGGGTTTATATTTTTATGGTCTTGGGACCACTTTTTGTGGAATCACCCTGCTACTAAACTGTTGTATAAAATATTTATATTTTAAGTGCCATTTATTTGCAAAAACTTGGTTACAGCATCTTTTATATGAACATCTAATATAAGCATGTTGTTAATATGTTTTTTAACTTTCTTAGATAGGATATTTTTCCGCTTATTTAATTTAAGTAAGTCTTCATTGATCCACAGACTGGTGTAAAAATGTGGCCTTTCTCTTCTGGTGCGAGTCCTAAATACGGTAGCACTTTTTAAACCCTTTAGTATGTAATTTATTAACCTACTATAAAGTATGTTAATGTCATCACTTTGGTTATTAAATGGATTGTTTTCAAAGAAATTGTTAGCTTTTTTCATAATCGATTGTTTTAACTTGTATTTTAGTTGGCTTAGGATCATCCAAGGATTTTTTAAAGAATAAGTGGCATCCATTTCAAATTGAGAGGGGCTGACCTGTCACCCTTCTGCATATAGACAAAGGGGTTATAGCTAGCTGATTCATCCACATAAAGATTTAATCTTAATCCTAAATAAATTTGTCACGCCACAGAATATGAAAATTTAGTAGGCTAAGTATGAAAAACTACCATTTACCTGTATGACATAAGAGTTTAGAAGGTTCTAGGTCCTAATTATATTTTACAAATACTGCACTGTTTAGTTTCCTAGAATATAAGTAAGAAATCGCAAAAGCAGTTATATTTTTAATGATCTAAACACTATCTAGCAACTGTGAGTAAACAATAAACAGCTAATTATCAGGGTAGCCAACATGAACATTCGGAGAAAGTTTATCTGGTAATAGTTATGTTTCTTACGGCAGTATATCTGATAAACCATTGATCTCTATAATAGCTTGATAGACATTATGTGGCTGAAATTATCAAGATGCCGTATGAACACCAATATGCAAGAGAAAAGAAATCCTTCTAATATATCTTTCTCTCTTACATACCTACAAGACAATGATGCATTTTGACATCGTTCGTTAATTTGTATGAGCTATGAATATATGAGAGGCATCAATATAATGATCGGTTCAATTAAATAATGTAGGTGCGTTTAGACTATGCCTTTTTTCGTGCAACTTGAGGCATGCAACTAGGCGCACTGGAGAGGCACGTTGGGGCATGCGACTGCCCCAGATGTATTTGTGCACCTTGCAGCAGCTAGGCACAAGTGCTCCACAAATATTTAGGGGGAATGTTGCAACACTCTTGCCTTGACGATGGCCATACTTCTAGAATTATGAGGGAAATCGATGACACCGATATTTTAAACTGGTATATCAAACTCTGATAGCTGTCACCTGTTGCCAAAAAATGAAGAGTGACCGATAGTCGTGTACTTGCTGGTATGGCATACCTAAATGTAGTATCTTGTTTTGAAATGTGTGGTTCAACCATACTCAGCAAAATATCAAAATCACTTGGGGACATTCTTGTGAAGCTCTTAAACAATCGACCTCTATCTAATTTGCGCACTTCTGATAGTATTAATGCACTTAATGAACGTGATTCTATCAACTGACTCATCCAGAACTCACGACGCCTACGTTTCTTTTGACGTCGTAAAATGACAATAGCTGCAGCGACATCTGAAGCAAGTACTTCCATCGACTACATCTCTAACGCATGGAATGATATGCAAAAGTGTAAACAGGTCGGGTTGTATAAGACAAGATGCAATAGAGAAGAGGCAGGACGCACTGAAAGAGGCATGCCTTTGCGCATATAATGTTGCATGAAAGGAGGCATGAGTCTAAACGCACCTTTACTTGGAACGTAGTCTCACTGTGGAACGTTTTGAAACAGGTACAGCTTGTCAAGAGAAGAGAATTCCTTATCGGTACTGGTTTGACCAGTACCGATAAGGAATTCTCTTCTTCTCTCTCCAGTCTTCTCACTCCCTACCACTCACCCACCAGTGCGCACTGTCCTCTATACATTGCATATTTCTCTTTCTTTTTACTTCCACCTTTCACTCAGCAGCTCACAGCTAATAACTGCGTTGGACGATGTCAATACTGATACTAACTCTCCTAAACAATTTCAGTTCCACGAGTATCAATAACGGAATTGCCATTCGCATATTTTCCTTACCGATACCCTCACTGGGCTGGCTAGCTCCAGACACTGCTTGTTACGTCATATGTGTAAACTGATTCAACAGTGATAAATACTAATCCTTTATTATTGTGATTTGTATTTGCACTTAGCTGACAGTAATATTATTGATTAACAAGTTAAGTTAAATTTAGAAGACAATTAAAAATTTAAATATTAAACTATTTATTAGTGATATCAAATAAATAGTTTATAAGAAAATTGTTAGGCTACTATTTATTTTATTTTATATGTGAAACAAATAATAAATACTGATACTTAGTATTTAAATATGTGACAACACGCTTTGGTGGCCAACCAAATTATCTAAAGCGTCACTCTCGTAATAGACTAGCCTGTTGATGATGGGGAGCGTGGGGTTCGAATCCCGGTTGGATCTACTGAAGGTAGTTTTATACAAATGGTTTTCTAATATCCTTCCACGCAAATGTGGGTAGATTACTTCTAATCTAAAATGCTTTCTTCTTCATTCCTACCTCATTTATTACTTCCTTCAAATATACTGTGGTTGAATAACGAATGTGCAACATCCACCAGATAGCACAAAAATATTCCACATCCTTCAAAATATATAATATCATCATTATTATTATATCATTATTATGATTATTATAATGTGGAATTATCGAAACGTACATATTACTATATTGCTTCCATAAAAAAAGGAATAAACCCATTTAACGTGTGCTATGCTACAGTAATGAGCCAAAAACTATTTCGAAATGTTTAAACGTAAATTTTTTAAGAAAAAAATACGGTTTTAAAATAACCAATTTAGCGTGAAAAGCCCTACCTATAAATTAATGTAGGCCTACATCAATAAATCCTTACATCTTTAATAATAGGGGTAGGATATGAGTGGTGATTATAATTTACTAGTAAATTGTTCCCACCTCCTTGTTATCAAACCTGTCCTTGAGCTTATGAACACACCTTTGCCCACTACATTGTAATCTATGGGATTGGGAAATGGATATTGATGATTAAGATCTGCTTATACAGACCAGCCAATTGGAGCCAACCTTTGTGCTAAATAAAGACACACTTCTGTTTTATAAGATAGCTAATGTATAAACGCAAACAATCGCTTAGTTGCTAAGCGTGTTTAATATCATATAATTCTAGCCCAGTTTGTCGATGATGGGAAAGTTAGGGCTAGAATCTTGACCGAGACTTTTGAGGGTGTTTATTTATAAATTGTTTCGAACCTTTCCTCCATGTAAATACGGATACATCCACCATCAATTTAACCTCCTTTACCATAACTCACTAGCGTATTAATATACGTATATCCCAGACGGGTAGTAAGACGTGATTGTCAATTTTGTTTAATATACACATATATTCTAACATCTTTTCTTGGTTATATTATTCCTTTCGCTGTAGCACGAAAAATTGCAATAGAACAAATTGTCTACGTTTCTTTGAATGTATTTGAATATAGTATTTTTATTTTTCATTACTATTTCTGAAACTTTCAACAAAAGATGTGAAGTGGATTTAATATTTTGATTCTTGTTTGGAAATGAAAAGTTATAACATGTGGTAAACTAAAGAGCAATACCATATGAGCTAAGACTATAGTATTGCACTTTATGTTTACGTGGATATTGTCAATTATTTTTAAAATCAATTGACATTAAAAAAAAAATTTTTTTACTAATTTACATTCATGACCTCACTAACGATATTGCTGATTTTAAAAATACGATCATTCAAATAAAAATATTTCTATGGTCCTCAGAATATTGTGAACGCCAAGCTTCTCACTGCCAGGACTAACGGAACATCACCAGGAGACAAACTCCAACGCTACGCCTTCAACTTCCTCTAGATCTAGGTTTCAAACCAACTCCGCTACCATCGGGATCATCTATTACACCTTGCTGCAAACCGGCAAGTTACGTCGTCGCTTGTCAGGCCAGCCACTTCACTGGGGACTCTCAGCCCAAACATATTGATATATAAAATCTAGAATTGAATGGATGAAATTCATACAGATATAAATAACAGCACAACAATGGGGCTAAGGTCGCTAGCCAAGCATCCCCCTCCCTTTCTTCGTGGCCGCTCGGCAGCAAGCCGAACTTCCACACAAAGGGGGATAAAAGGAGCAGACGGACAGCTAGCCACCACCAGTCACCCTTTGTACAGCTCCGCGCTGAGCAACCACCCACTTTGGGAAATAAACCTCCGATACGTATTCGCGTGTCTTTTCTTTCTCGTCTCAACGGCCCATCATAACCACCCTTCCTACCCCGGTCCACCGCGGTAACTCGCCGAACAACCCTTCCTATCCGGTCCACCGCGGTAACTCGCCGGACCACCCTTCCTATCCGGTCCACCGCGGTAACTCGCCGGACCAC
>CABFWB010005290.1:27582-46914 GCA_902151455.1 Timema bartmani | reverse complement strand
TCTATTTACCTTGTGATGGTCCTATCAGCTCCTCTGCAATTATTGTTATTTATCTTTTGAAATCCCTATTGTTGTTTTTTTATGTTGTGCACCGGCCTTTATTCATTGGTGAATTAAGGGGGTGTTTACAGTTTTTATAAAGTTGTGGAACCGGTGTGAATCTTAAACTAACTTAAGCCTAACTATCCAAACCTTGGTGACCGTTGGGATCATTCCCCTAAAGAGAAATCGAACCCAGGAGCTGTCGTTGGGCTATGTGGCTGGTACAGTCTCCACGGTGAGGTAGCGTCGTCGCCCTGGAGGATTTTTCTTGGTGTCAGCTGATCTGGCGTTCCTGGGATCGACTCAGGAGAGATCGATCTGGAGTAACTGTCTATCTAGTCATCTGCCGCTCTTGGGGCACAGTAAATTTTCAGCGCCGTTTTACCCATTCAGTTCCGCGGAATCCATCATGGATGAAATAATAGTTAAGGTCAACTTTTGTAATTTTTCTTGCAATAGTAAGGGAAATTAAACATCTTAAGTGCGCATGACTTTAAAGATGGTCCAGGCATCGGCTACTGAAAAGACACAGTCAGGGGGTGTCCGTAAGAAACTCACGTGAACATTGACGAAGATCAGTTATCGTTGAACAAAAATAATGATCAAGTAAGACAAAAAATATATTAACTCTGCTAAAATTGTTTATGCGCCAATATTGAAGGAAAACTGAGCAACATAATTATGTAGAGAAGAAAGAGTAGAGCGTCCACACGCAGGTCGCCGATAAATATGCTGCGGGCCTCACTTTTTCGTCTCGCAGTGTACCGTCTCCGCGCAGTTCATATAATTACACAGGTTTCCTGTCCACACGCAACGTCATGTTTGCAACTTCTTGAACTGTCCAGTTAAAATGTTGTACTGAACAAAATCTTGCGTGTGGACCGGGCCAATACAGACAGACATCCTCACCGAGATGCGACGTCTGGTCCAAGATGTATTACAGTCTATACATCATAGGAGTGGTGGTAACTGACAGTTGGCAGAAGATTTAAACTGCAAACATTGGTTTGGAATTTATTAATTTAAACCTATGTGGAAATAACTACTATTGCCTTAGTGAAACTATATTATCAATCAAAAGTATTATCAGACGCTTCCAATAATAAGTCCTTAAGGATTACTGTTAAATTGGCTTTTTCTAACAAACAAATATTAACAAACCTATTATGTTTTTCGTATGGCGGTTGTGCCAACAAGATAAATCATAGTGCATGAAATAATATTTTTTTTTAGCACCACGTCTTACTATCCGTTCGGGTTATACACTTATGTACTAATGATTACGTTGACAATTTTAGAGATGAGGAAGATTATATTTAGAGGAAGTGTACCAGTATTTTCGTGGAGGGAGAGTGGAAAACCATTTTAGAAAACCCACCCTCAGTACACCTGATCGAGATTCGAACCTCTATCTTCCCTTCAGCGGCAATCTATTTTACTGAGATAGTAGCGTCTTAGACCATCTGACCACCGAAGCGAGTGAAAATAAATTTAAAAGTATTGTATTCGCAATTGTATCTTCTATTAGCCGGCCACCATAAATTTAAAGTAAATAGATTGAAAAAGCAATATAAAATATTATTTTCCAAAGAAAACATTTTATTTTATATAAAACATAATTATGCGCACGAACCCAACCGAGAACAGTTTATATTACGTCATCAACCACGCTCTTTCCATCCAGTTCGCCATCTTTATAAATATGAAGATAAGGCAACCTTTCCCACATTTAGTCTAGAAGCTCTTTTGTAAACATTTTTAAGTGAACCATGGATGCCGCTTCCATAAAAAAAGAAACGTCCAAAAGGTTATTTTCATTAGTTCGTGTTTCAATAATATAAAATCGGTTAAAATAAATAATTAAAACAAATGTATTGTTGTGAAAGTTTTGATCGCCAAAAGTAACAGCAGCTCAACACATGGTCTTACAGATCACATGGTTTTGCGAATGGATACATGAAAGTAAGCTTTTGCTTATTGTCATTTACCACTACCAGTGTTGCCAACTGTACGAACTGGATACTACTTTTGATATAATTTCACCACTGTGTACAATCCAATTTTAGGATATTTTCTAAAAGTAATATCCTGTGGCCCTGCTATCTAGTAACAAATTTTACATTAACTTTTTTTTAAATGAAAATCGCAGGGCTTTTCAATATAATGTCATAAAGTAGAAAGTAGTATCCTACCGATCAAAATACAATCCATTTCAGGTCCATGTACAATCGCTAGACCCGCCTCGGTGGCGTAGTTGGCTAACGCGCCAGTCATGTTGAGCCAGACCACCGAGGACGGGGAGATCGAGGTTCGAATCTCGGTCGAGTGAACTGGGGGTGGTTTTTCCTAAATTGTTTTCCACTCTCCCTCCACGCAAATGCGGGTTCACTTCCTCTAAATTCAACCTTCCCAATTCCTAATCCATTAGTGTAATTAGTACTTAAGCGTATAACCCGAACGGGTAGTAAGACGCGGTGCTAAAATTAATTAATTAATTACAATCGCTAGAGATTATAGACTTGGCAACACTGACCACTATTCCCACTTAGCCCTCTATATCACACCTGGACCGTGTCCGATAGGTGTGCGTACTAAGCACTTGTGCATTTTACTGGCTTTAAAATCGCAATGGCGTCGACTTAAAGGGCGAAACTAATTTTTGATGGTGTCTGAATTTTCTTAAAGTGTACTAATGCACCCCTTACAGCGCACTTTACAAAAGGACGGACACGATGTGCTCCTTATCGCGCACTTAAGTTAAAAGCGTTTTAAATAGAATAAATAAACTTAAACTCTTATATAAAATATATATATTTGCTGTGTAACATGTTAATTTACATTTATAAATAGGCTTGAAAATCTTAAGTAACACAAAAATCTTATTTTAAAGCAAACATATTTTAATTTCAAAAAATATTTTTAGTGAAATTATAACTAATAGTGTAAGAATAATTCAGAATAATATTGTATTGATATAGCAAGATTAACAACGGGAAAATAACCAATATAATATTTATATCATTAAAGTCTCCAAAGAATACGCATAAAATGGCAAAATACACCATCAAAAATCAATCTCTTTGCCATGGAAATACAAGTTTCATATGTGACCACTACAGATCTCTATGAATAGCTCTAAGTGCACTGTGATGTCCGAATAGTTTTATACAACCTACTCGCTTTGCTCGTTGGGGGCTCCACCCCCAAACCCCCAGTGAGTTTTCTTTGCAAGTGGATGTAAACTAATGTGATGTTTTGAAAATAACAATTTAAAGTTACCGGTATTGTATTGTATGTACCTCAGCGACTTTAAAGTTGCTGCGCCATTTTGACTTTTTTTCGGAGGCTGAATTTTTTTTTTCCTGGAATTTTCCCGTCGGTTACAGGCTAGAAACTATAAGTTTGCCAAATTTCAAGTTTCTAGCTCATCTGGAAGTGGGTAAACATAAATTTCAGTGAGTGAGTGAATGAATGAGTCAGCCATGTGGCTTTATAGTAGTATAGTGCACTTAAGGGCGAGAGAAATGTGTTTTATTAAAGTGTGTAGTGCGCAGACTATTCGAACACGAACATTACACTATATGTAACCTGTACGAATCCAAGAATAGAATATTTTAAAATTAAAATAATTCAAATCAAAATTAAAACAGTTTGAATCAAATCCAAATCAAATATTTTAAAACTAAAATGTTTTGACTCGAATATGTTATCAATACCAAATCAAATATTAGGCTAAACTATACATATACACTTAATCAAGTCCAATAAAAAATTAATATAAATAATGCATAACCAAATAATTACTATTTTTTTAAATGTTACTAGTCCATATGATCAAATCAAATTATGTATGTATGACAACTTTTTTGAAAAAGTTAAATTATTCCAATGTTTGACTTTTAGATTCAAATTTTGGATTTAAGATTTGAAATTTTGAGGCCTCGGACAAGCCTACTAATAATATTACTCAAGCTAATACTCACCATAAATTTAAAAATAATAAGTTTCGGGCACCGTACGGGCTCGAAGCAGTATCCCTTCAATATTTTCTCCCCTCCCCACTCAGCCACAAACTTTCGTTGACATATAAATACGGGAAACGTCCTTGACCCAATGGAAACGAGATTAGCACCTGTGATCATCGGCAACACCGGCCAATAAAAGGTTTGCACCGGAAGATAATCTTTTCTTCATCGGAGAGCAGATATAATGGCTATCCTTATTATTACAACTATTACCGCTCCTGCTCGGTCAATGAGTGAATCTGTTTGAGCAGGAAATGATTCAGCTTCAGGCTTTCTTCATATATTTAAACTCGAACTAATGATAGCATTAATAGAGCGAAGCGTGCCATGTCTAGTGTAATCATGTTCAACAACGTGCAATCTTTAGAATTATTTGTAACATTATTAACTAGCTGGTGTACCCGTTCTTTGCACGGGGAATCAATAAATTAGCTTTGTTATTTTTAGCATATAAAATAAACCACAAGAAATAGTAGCCCGATCTTAACATATTTTTTTAATATTAATCCTTTATTAGTGTAAATTATGATACAAAGTAATCTGACTATTACACAATGTCAAAATAGAAATATAACCTGAAAATAGTTTGAAAGCTGACATTTCTTTTGAAGACTAAGTTATAACTTCTCAATACCCAATACTTTGAAATCTTGCCTGTTGGTGCTAATTAAAAAGAAAGAAGAGTGTCACAGAATAAATAATTGGTTGTTGAACGGTTGTAATTAAATCTAACTAGAAGTATTTTATCGATTTTTCACTGCATTTACCCCTGTTACCCATTTTACCTTTTTTAAACACTATTTTAACCATTCTATCCACTTTACTTAAAAACAACTTTTTTTTACCCTTATTACACTATATACCATATTTACCCTCTTAAACCTTCCCACCTCGTTTACGTTTTTTACCCCGTTACCCTTTTACCCTTTCCTTTTTTACCCCTTTTCCAGCTTTTTAATCCTTTTAATTTCGTTTACCCCTTTAACCTTTATACCCTTTTTAATTTATTTTATTATTTGCTTTTTGCCCTTATTGCTATTTTTGTTTAATTTGTTTTTTTACCATTTTTAGCCTTTTTAACTTGGATACCCTTTTCACCCTAAAAATAAAAAACAAAAAATGTAAAAGATTAAAAAGGGCCAAAAGCGGTAAACAGGGGAACTGTAAAAAGGTTAACGGGGTAAAAAGCGCGAATGGAGTAGAAAGGGTAAAGAGGATAAAAGGGGTAAAAAGGGTGTAGATTATAAAGGGTGTAGGGTATAAAGGATATAGGATAAAAAGTGTAAAGGGTAAAAAGGTTAAAGAGTAAAAAGGGTAGATATGTTTCCAGGTAAAAAACGTATTAATACATAAAAGCTTTTTTTTTTTAGAAGTAAATCGCAACATTCAACAAATTAGTATAATGGCGACATGGAAAGAAATGTTCGTTGTAGATACCAAACTCTTCTTGTTTACTCTCCATATCAACCAAACTAAATTACAAATTGTATCATATGAAAATGTAATAGTAAATATTTCTCGCAGCGTTAGTATTTATTCATTATTTCGGTTTTATATTAATTTTAAAACATTTCATTAAAAATTTCAAAATTCTGGCTTCTGAATGCACATGTTCGTGTACAGGGGCTACTAATATTTAAATTTCAGCCCCCTGCTTGCGGTAGATATCGCGAAACGCTCATGACAGACAAACACAAACTCTTCATTTATTTAATATTGATTGTACTATTTTTTTTCATAATTTTATTTTATCTTGACAATGTTTTAATTAACTTAAATTAGTTGAACTGTCATTATTTTGTCAAAATTAAATTATTATTGTATTATAATTATTATATTTTTATTTTCTTATCATAATTTATATTATTATATCTTAACTATATTGTTATATCATAATTTATTACTATTATTTGCTAGTAATTACTCATATATTTATCGTTATTAATTAATTGTAATTTTGTTTTCATTATTTAAGAATAATAATAATAATAAATCAATTTTGAAATATCTATTCAATTGAATTCTAACGAAGACTTCAAAGAAAACGTCATGAGCGGATAGGGCCGTTTTGTTTCCAAAATAAATTCTTTTCAGGGAATATACTAAATAAAGTCTGTTCACCATAGATTTTTACCTGAATGACAGTTTAAAAATCATATGTTTAGGTTTTGGGTTGCCAACACTTGTAAAAGATCACCGTTTTGTTAAAATTATAAGTTTTTTAATTACGTGTTACATTTTACATTTTAACATAACGTAAACTTAAGTTTTCTCACATTATTTCATTACTTTAAATAATTTCTTTTTATCCAATCTGAAACAATATTTTCAAACTAATTAAAAGTACTTATTCTTCGTTTTGGAATGTTATATATAGTGTGTAATATAGTGCATACATTAATACTTTTTAATAAAGGCATCGTATTTACTTGGAAAAGATAAAATACTTATTCTTTTTTATAAATAATAAATTAAGTTAGGACTATAATTATTTTATCATATTTCCAAATATTTAACTGAATAAAATAGTTTTATCATCTACGTGGGTGCTGTGATTAGTAATTTTTTTAAGTTTAATAAAACAATGAATCAATTTTTACCCCAACCTCAAATAAATATAAATAATATTGGCCTAAATTACCGTGGTTAACTATTTATTACATTAATACATTACCATATGCTATCAATACAGCTGTCTTAAGTCAAAGATGTCAGCTGTTAGCATAGGGATACATTGGGGACTATTTTTAGTAACTTTTTGAGCTTTCATCCAAGTAAACTCGTGTGGTGAATCTATTCTAATTATAGAGTAGCCAGATACCAAAAGGTCACTAAATTTAGCTCAATCGGTCAATATGGACACCGTCTGTTAAAACGTGGCAGATATAGAATAACATGCCTTTGGTCTTGGAACACAGATGTATTTTAGAAGATCAAGTAGCTTTTGAACTATCTCTCTATGGCAATTATACTACGGTAGTTAAACTGAAAGAGATTCAAGCCAGTAGAATACGTTGGCGCTGGCCTATCTCTACTGGTGACACGTTTACATTGGGAGTTAATCTCAAGGACGATTAATCGGTAAATTAGACACATCATTACGCTCGAACTATTGAACGTGATTGAAGTGCGGTTTTCTGGATTTTTCATTTTATAATAAGGATATAGTGATCTAAATGTATGGTAGTAGGTTTTTCTTACAGTTTATATTACGATTTTTTTTTTCCAAAATAAATATAGCTTTACTTCAGTAGATTCGTTTATTTTTTATAGTATAGTGAGTGATCTCAACAGTTTTTGAATGTCTGTCACGGGCATATTGGCACTTGGACAGCACTTTTTTAATTGATTTATAAAGTTTATGTTCAAATGCAAATATGCTCATGAAAAATCATAAAGAACGGTTCAAATAACTATCTAGAGAAAACAATTTTTTAACACCGCGTCTTACTACCCATTCGGGCTATACGCATATGTATTAATTACTATAATTTAGGGATTAAGAAGGTTACATTTAAAGGAAGTGTAGCCGCATTTGCGTGGAGGAAGAGTAGAAAAACCACTCAGAGAATACCACCCTCAATGCACTCGACCGGGATTCGAACCATGATATCCCCGTCCTCGGCAGTCAAATCTATTGCAAGAGTGACGCCTTAGACCACTCTACCACCGAAGCGGGTGAGAACTAAATTAAAGATATTTATTAAAACAATTTTTTTAGCTCGAAAGTTTTTTTTAATAATTATAAAAATTGCAAAAACACCGACCTTATCTCGAGTACCCTTCATGTTCTACTCTGTAGTTAAATTGATATAACCAGAACCGCTAATAAAATTAAATTCCTTCAAGACGCAGGGGAGGGGTATTCCAGTATTTCCAGGTATTATAGCTACACACGGATGAATACTCCTGAGTTAGATTCGCAGCGTGTCTTAGAGAGAGAGAGAGAGAGAGAGAGAGAGAGCCGACATTTATTTTCAAATTATGATCTGATTGATTATAGCCTGACATCAGAAACTTATCTCTACCTATAGGTGGCGTGTTCCTATGTGACCAGTCTACATTGTAACTGTAATTATAATAATAATAATAATAATAATAATAATAATAATAATAATAATAATAATAACCCCTCGTACTCGTTACAAAGGAGTCACACAAGTTTAGGTGGTTCTGGTTCGATTCCGTGTGGTGCTATTGGAGATATTTACTAGTTCTAGTTGTACGTGGATAGTGGCGTGCCCAAGAGAATGAGGGTAGGAGGTATCAACCCACCTACTCTTCTCCTCCACTCCTCCTTCCCCTCCCTATCAAATATGAAGGGCACAGGGTAAAAGAGGTAAATCCACATTACACCCCATTTTTAAGACAGCGACTTTTTTTATCTCAAACCCCCAAAAAGACCCCAGAAAATACGTTTTTTAAATGTTTTTAAATATGATGGAGATCTTTTTTAATCATAATCTAAAGTGCATTAGAAAGGTTTCAATATTGTCTAACACAGGGGTCAGCAATCAACAATTTTCAGTCGATCACGTAAGAAAACTACATCATCACGAAAAGGCAAGCTTACCTTGCATTATTCAACTATGGTACAGATTATAAGATAGGGTCATAGTGTACTCCGTCAAGGTAAGACTGCTACCTTGATTAGATCCACTATGGTGCAGCTTATATGATAGGGCCATAGCGTAATCCGTCAAGGTAAGACTGATACCTTGCTTGGCTCCACTATGGTACAGCCTATAAGATAGCGCCATAGTGTAATTAGTCAAGGTAATACTGCCACCTTTCAGGATAAACCGAGTGTACATTCTATTTATTTTATGTATTTTATATAGGGCAAGGACATAAGCACTGGAGGAAATAGTGAATTTAAGGAATACACAGGTCTACAAGTTGCATAGAAAAAAATTAGAGTTTAGAGTGATCTTTGATAAAAATGTAAAAGTCTATCGGGGCCCAAATAAAATATGCCGACCCCTGGTCTAACAGATGGCAGCACTGGTTCAATTTGAGTTGAAATTGGACTTTCCTCCTTTTCCCCCTGTACCCTTCATGTTGAAGTAACATTCCTAGAATTTTTTTGGTTACGTCGGATGATGGAATGAACCAGAAGTTCCCAACCTGAGATTCGCGAATCTAGTCTAGATTTTTTAAAGTTATTTTTTAATTGTAATTTTCACATCATATAAAAAATATTCGTTATTTACAATTTGCCTAGCATCTATTGGGGTTTTGTAAACCCCCCCCGCGCCACATTACCGTCAACCTAGACTTTTTTTTCCTTTTGCTAAAATGAAATGGGTTATGTATAATACCAGAAATGTGTGCGTAGGTTTTTAATTTCCCCTCGTATGGCGGGAGAGTTCAGCGGCGAATGATCTTTGGCTTCAGGTGGTCCGCAATATGGAAAAGGTTGGAAAACACTTGTCACGAGACGATTTAGCGAAGCGCCCACGTTGTCTAAAAAAAAAATCAGCACCACTATATTAAATATACTATATTTATATAATGTCTATTATTTTAATGATACTCACTTATGCATAGCTATGGTTACATATATATATAATATTTATATTATATATACAATATATAATACACAATAAATAGATAATATAATATACAATATATATTATATACATACACAGTTTAGGTAAATAATCCAACACCTTAGATCAATCAGTAGCGTCCCTTACTACAGAGCTAAGGGTCCCGGGTTTGATTCCCGGCATATCCGAATAATTCATCATTGATGAACTGTGGGTTTACCTTTTCACATTGATAAATTAACGGCTGGGTACTGGATGTTGTCCCTGTCCTAGCCGTAAGTTAGATTATCAAGCGTATGAAGCTACGACAGTCCTATAAAACCGGTAGTGGAAAAATATATTACTTGGATAAAAAAACTGACCCAGGCTGGAAGGGGTAATGGCTGTCAGTATAGTAATATATATATATATATATATATTCTTTAATTTTGAACCCCCTTTTCTAGCCCCACAGGAAACATTTCCGTACACGCGGAGTCATCATGTTATTCAATTAGTAAATATCTGGGTGTGTGGTGATAGGTGTGTTGCACGAGGTTAATTTAGTTTGTAAGTCGTGTGATGATAAAGTGCTCATTAAATACATCAATAAATAGAATAATGTTTTAAGTGACGGCGTGAAGCGGAACATGACTTCTTGCATCCTCTGGTCACTTGTCACGTTCTATGGTCACCTGTCACGTCCTATGGTCACTTGTCGCGTCCTATGGTTACTTGTCACGTTCTGTAGTCACTTGTCACGTCCTAGGGTAAATTGTCACGTTCTGTAGTCACTTGTCACGTTCTATGGTCACTTGTCACGTTCTGTAGTCACTTGCCACGTCCTATGGTCACTTGTCACGTCCTATGGTCACTTGTCGCGTCCTATGGTTACTTGTCACGTCCTATGGTCACTTGTCACGTCCTATGGTCACTTGTCACATCCTGTGGTCACTTGTCACGTCCTATGGTCACTTGTCACGTTCTAGGGTCACTTGTCACGTTCTAGGGTCACTTGTCACGTCCTATGGTCACTTGTCACGTTCTAGGGTCACTTGTCACGTCCTATGGTCACTTTTTGCCTCAATGTTGTTGACTCCCCCTCCGCGCAAATGTAAATAAGGCTTTTTGATTCGGGAATTCCCAGGATTTAGAAAAAGTGTGTGTTGAGTTCCAGGAAAAAATAAACGGTACCTGGGAAGCTTTGAAAATGTACTTGCTACTCTACTGTGTTAGGGACGAGGAAGGTTTAATGTAGAGGATGTGTACCCCCATTTTCGATAAGGGAGGTGGAAAAACCAGTTATAAAGAACACTCTCAGTACACCCGACTAGGATTCGAACCCTGATACCCCCGCCATTGGCAGTTTAGTCTATTGTGAGAGTGACGCTATGAGTAGACCATGTGGGTAAATCGTTTATAATTAAATAGGTTTACGAAACGCACCTTATTTTCTCGTGTGTTTTTTTAAATCTTGGATGTTGTTTGTCACGTGGGACAATGCCGAGGCACGACTCAAACATTAGGTAAAGGGATGGCTCCACGCACGTGGATGAATCACGTGAAAAAAGAGTCATTATTCGCTGTTATGTTGGGGGTTTAGGGGACGCAAGAAAAGGTCAGTCTTTTTGCAATTTTTATAGAAAACATGTTTTTGATCAAAATAAATAAAACATTGCTCCAGTATAAGCACACAGTTTAATTTTATTCACATGGTGATATCAACAATTGTTGAGTATCTGTCAAGGGTGTCCTAGAATTTGATTACATAATTTTCTTTTCATTTAAAAAATTTGTCATTTAATGCCGCTATGTCCATGGCAGATATTCAAGAACTGTTGATATCATCATGTGAAGAAAATTAAACCTTATATTTCTAATGAATCAATATTTTTTTTATTTTGGCCAAAAAAAGTTTGCTATAAAAATTGCAAACGCATTGGTATTTTCTCGCGTTTTCTAAATCCCCACCTTAATTGACACAGTTCAAGTAATTTTGGATACAAAAGTAGCATTTATTAAAACTTAAAATAAAACTATAAATTTGTCTGTATATTCGATCTTATGTGTGTCTGTGTGTCTCCGGTAAACTCAAAAAGTACTCATCGGAATGAGACTGAACATCTTCACTTGTATCGCTAATTTTTCAGGGAGTATATCCCATCACGTTACTTCATCAGCGAGCCACTGTTAGTGCTGTCACATTTGCGTTTTAAATTTGTAACAATTCAAATATATTAACTTTTAATGTATACAACTTTGTAATTCTCTTTGGCAATGAGAGGTTTGGAAAGATGAAGAATAAAGATATAATTTAACACGAAAATATATTGTGTGCATTTTTGGTATTATTATTGTCAGATAAAGAATCGAAGTTGTAGAGTAAGTTTTCAGTAAATTTATGGTGGTGTGTATGAACTGGGTTTTTCTATTTTTTGTTTCTCGGTACTAAGACAACAGTACACATTTATTTGGTAAGTTATGGCTCTTACTCTATAATGCTTTTTTCAATTTATTTAATTTTTTTGTTTGTTTTTAGATGATAAATTTGAACAATTTCTTTTGTAGCTCAATGCAAAAATTCCTCCACGTAAACAAAAAAATCTTAATGAAAGGACTGCAAAAATGTAGATAGTTCATTTTGGTTCCTTACTAAAGCTATTCATTAATGTGTGGCGTTGTCGGCATCTAAAACATTGTCTCGCCTCATACGTGTCTGAAATGGTGTTTTTTTTGTAGTTTAGATAATTTGTTGGAAACAATTTAACTTACCCCACTTAGTCTAGATGCGAGCGAAGCTTCGGCCAGATTCCAATTTTAGTAATAAATGTAGTACGAATGGATAGTAAAAAAACTGCGCTAAAAATGTTATGTTGAAGGTTAAGTTTGCTAATAAGATGTATGTAGATGGCCTTGTGCTAATAAGGCGCAGATTACGTCTTTAAGTTGAATGCGCATTTTTATTTAAACTTCATTGCGAATCTATTTATTACTAACTATAGAAAAACATAATATTAATTATGTACAGTACAGTATTGAATTGTCCTTATTCTTTATGACACTTATAAACTTAAGATGTCACGACTACAATATCTGATATTTGGCCATCCAATTACTTCATAGATTAATCTTATTTTTAAAATCATTAAGTAGGATCTCAACGTTTGTAGGAAAAACATGGTTTTCCGTGGGAAAATTATAATTACATCGTAAAAAGAGAGGTATTTATTTTACTTGTTTATTTCACTGATAGGTATAATTTTGTCACAAGAGTCATTAACTACTTAACCTAAGTAAAAGGGATAGTAAAATTAATTAAAAGATAATGAAGCCTTATTTTCGCTGAAGAGAGAATATAAAATTACATTGTAGATAAGCCACACAATGTACTAAGCTAAGATTCGAAACTAATCAACCACCGCACCAGCCCTCCCAGTGTATGCACGATATTACATCATCATGACAGGTTCCCTATCGGCTGTTTCCACGGGTCTTCCCACAGGGCCAACGGAAAAAAAAAGTAAGAATAGTTTGAGAACGTGATGTGAACACGATGTGAACACGGTGTGAACAACCTGATACCTCGAATTTCCCGTACAACTGACTGCTGGCAGATTAGATTCGCAGCATCTGGAGGTACAGAGATGATCATCTGTCATATGGCGCGCCCAGGAGTACACACAAATAGTCACGAGGCATAGGCGTTGGCTTAGAATATAGTACAGTGGGCAGAAGTTGTATTATAGCATGTATGAACTGATACACACGCTAAACGGAGCCAAATTGCCTGTGATTCATGGATGTGTCTTGGAATATTATCTAGTAGACATAAGACATAAGTTGTAGAATCACATCTCTAATCTAATAAACACTTTAGAGGGCACAAATGAGACATAGACGTGGCCTGGAATTTAGTACAGTAGGCAAAAGTTGTAGCATAGTATGCTTGAGATATTAAACAATCTACAGGGGTTCAAGCTACCTACCACATGAATGTGTCTCGGAATATGATTTAATAGACATAAGTTGTAGTAGCGTGCGTGAGAGGACTGAGCTGACAAACATCGTACAGCGAGGAACACAAATAATCAGGCAGAAGTTTTATCATAGCGTGTCTGAGCTAATACTCACTCTACAGGGGACACAAATAACCAGGCAGAAGTTGTATCATATCATGTCTGAGCTAATACTCACTCTACAGGGGACACACATAATCAGGCAGAAGTTGTATCATAGCATGTCTGAGCTAATACTCACTCTACAGGGGACACAAATAATCAGGCAGAAGTTGTATCATAGCATGTCTGAGCTAATACTCACTCTACAGGGGACACAAATAATCAGGCAGAAGTTGTATCATAGCATGTCTGAGCTTACTCACTCTACAGGGGGCACAAATAATGAGGCAGAAGTTTTATCATAGCATGTCTGAGCTTACTCACTCTACAGGGGACCAAACTAGCAGTGAGGCGTAAGCTCGTAAATATAGTACATTTTGAATGTTGTAAATTTATTACATATATATAATTCCGTAAGGATTTTAATGTTCAGTTGTAAATTGTGGGATCTGGCAAGTTTTGTAAATGGTTCATTTTACATATCTTAAGCTCATGTATCTGGGTGAGACAAAGGTTTTTCCTCTAAATTGCACTAAAATACTTGGAAAGCTCCTCAGAGTTTGCCTCTGTAGAAAACGTGACGTCAAGGCCATACCTATATTTTTTTCGAGGACTTGGACCCAAGACATAGATGGTGACGTCAGCCCTCTATCTACCCTAATGCCTCTAAAACCCTCTTTCCAAACCTTCGCCCGGAACCTGGCAAAGAGGGACATGGCGAACAAGATGTGTCCAATAAAAAGTTTCGAATCAATTTTAGAGCGATAACTTGAAACGAACAACGCAACGATCCACTAGTGATTTATAATTTTACTCGATAATAATACAACATACGTGAAAAAAATAGCTAGATGTGTAGATACCACTAATCAAATCAGTGAAGATTTCCACACCAGTCTTAAAATGTGGCCCACATTTACCAATTCTTTTTTTAAAGAAATAATTAGATCTGACCGATTCCGACCAAACTTTGTACACACATAGTCTTTCACATGATATTAGTGTTTTGGGGATTATCTGTCCCTTGTAAAATGGAGCCCAAAATTTCAACAAAAAAATTGTCATCATGTTTTGAGTCTAGAAAATTAAAATTATGCTTACACATTTAAACTTACATTTTTGCTATTTAGTACTGTATTTTTGGCGTTTTAAAGTAGGTATGAACGTTTGACCCGAATGGACGTGGTGCTAAAAAAAAGGTATAACTTTAAAGTATTGGTTTATACCTACACAAATGTAAATTTCCCTTGAAATAGACAAACATATGATAAAAAGTGTGAATAAGATAAATTAACATTTAAAATAAAAATAAAAAGACTGGATAAATTTTGTAATCACATATTTAAAACTATTTTAAGCTTTTTATATTTCTCTTATTTGACCCAGTTTAAGGTGGGAGTGTAGGGGATGCGAGAAAAGGAAAGTGTTTATGCAGGTCTTAACCAAAATATTGGTTTGGTCAAAATAAAATAAAATATTGCCCTAGTAGAAACATAGAATATAATTTTCTTCACATGGTGATATCAAAAATTGTTGAATATTTGGAATAATTGTCGAGGGTGTCCTGGAATCTAATGACAACATTTTATCTTCATTTAAAAATGTATCATGTAATGCCGCTATGCTTATAAAAAATATTCAGCAACTATTGAAATCACTATGTGAAGAAAATTAAACTATATATTTCTACTTGAGAAATATTTTATTTATTTTGACTAAAAAATCATTTTTGGTATAAAAACTGAAAAAAAAAAAGTCTCTCGTCCCTTTCTAACGCAACAAAACCAATTATTTTTTCCCTAGTATTAGGCTATTGTGGAATTTAAATATTTGTTAAATAGGAAACCGGTTTTATAGTTTATACACAACCAAACTACTTATTTGTTTTATTTCAAAACATTAAATAATGGTCCCTAGCCAATTTTGAAATGTTGGAACATGGAAATAAATAAATAAAACTACTACAAATTATTACTAATACTATTATTTTACACCAAGTCTCGTTATCCATTCAGGTTAAAACTACGATAATATAGTATGGATGATAAAGATATAACTTTAGAGGAAATGTACCCGCAGTTGCGTGGAGAGTGGTAAACTCACTTAAGAAATACCTTTCTCAGAATTTCCAGCTTGGATTGGAGCCCAGACATCATCATAAGAAAACCAGACGAAACGAGCTCGTCAACTGGACCGCGTGACCACCAGAGCGTATTTGAAGATATTAAATACTCCAAAAAACAAATTATTATATAGGCTGTATATAGTTCTTTTTTTATCTCTTTGTCTTTCTGTATCTCTCTCACTCTCTAGCTATATATATATTATATTTCTCTATCAATCTACTTATTTAACTCTCTTCCACTCACTATATATATATATGATGTTCTGAAACGCATAGCCCAAACTGCACATATAGCTTGTTTGAACCAAAAGTAATGCAACATCCCTACACACTTACATCCGGAATGCTAAGCTAATACCAAAAAATTATTGTGTCTAAAGTTTCAGAGTACAGCGCCGAGATAGCAAAGCTGTCCAAGCATGCGTGTACAACAGGTTGCATAGGAGCTAGGCGCGCGGCACTACACGCCTTGGAATCTTGTAGCACGGCAGCACAACTTACCACAATTAATAGTAAACAACACATCAGCCCATCTAGAAATATGAATACGTTCTGAGGGTCATCATTAACGGTCCTACATCACAGAAAGTGCTTGACATTATTAACTGTGCCGTGCCGCGCGCCTAGCTCCTATGCAGTTGGGCTATGANTCACGTCCTCGGTAGATCTCGCTGGAGACCGTGTGGCGCGCTAGAACTCCGAGCACCCATATGGCTCTGACAACCACTTGCGCGTAAATAGCCATAACGTTGCACTTTTCATTTCGTTCCCCGGTGCCAATGACTTCTGCAGGCATAAGCAAGCTTTCATTGTTGTTGTTGTCGTCATCCCAAGGTAATCAAGCAATTCAAATTGAGCACTTAGAAACTTATTTCCATAATACATTAGAATGAGACATAAATCACATGCAACTCTTTTAAAGACAAGTCTCGGGTAAGATATCCGCCTCCGGGGGACTTTTTTTTTCCACCCCTCACAAAAAGTTTTTGAAATATTCTATAGACGGTTGGTTTAAATAAATAAAATAACTCTGATGAAAATATATTTCAATGAAACAATTTTTATTAACTTTAAAGAGGCTGACATATCACACTTTGTGAGTAAAGGCTTTTATTTTAGAGTGCTTAGTCACAATTTTAAAGGACCTTGGCTCGATTCCGGTTGGTGCTGACGGAATATATTTACTATTTATAACAGCGTTAATCTTGTTATCCAATCAGTAGCTATCTTGGTGCTAGCGATCGACTAGTAATAGATGTACTGTCCTAGGTTGTTAGTTTGTAAGTCGTGTACTAGAATGTATTTAGAAATGCCACGTTAAATATGCCACTCGAATAGTGTGCTGTCCTAAATTAACTTATTTTGTGGCTCATTCTTTGCTAAAACTTCGTGTTTGAAAAGGGTTTGTAAAAATCTTAACAAAATAACCAATTATACGCCCACAGGAATATAATGTAATTTGAATATAACAGCAAACACAATAGGTTTATGGATAATGTGCCTGATTCCAACAGTCTAAGTTCAATACTGTTATTATCATACGGTCTGGTTTGTCGGTGACAGAAAGATTGAGGTTCGAATCCCAGCTGGGTGTACTTAAGTTTTTTTCTTTAAATAGTTTCCCACTTTCCCTGCACGCAAATTTGGATTTGCTTTCTCTAAATTCTACCATGAAAATGTGAATACACTTTCTCTAGGCTCTACCTTCTTCATCCGTACTCCATTATTGTAAATACGCGATATCCCAGAAGGGCAGTAAGGCGCAATGGATGTAAATTAAACAAAATGACAAATCTGTGTATAAAAGAGCAAAAAAATTCATCAGCTTCATCCAGAACCGAACCAAAGCCTCCTCAAAATAATATTAACTACTTTAACCGCTTCACCACGAGGACAGACTATAAATAGAGAACCTTATTTGTGGTAAATAAAATGTTTGATTTCGGTATAAAAAGTTGATAAATAGAATTTTGATGTTAAAAATGCTGGCAAATCAATTCTTATTTTAGTGGCATGGTGCAGTAAATAAAAATGTATAAAATGTTTGTGTTTATATATATATATATATATATAAAACAAACAAAATATAGCTAGGATGTTAAAAATATATAATCTAGTTTGCTTAAACAGTATTTATTTTTCTTCTGTATCTTTAAATATTTACCTTTGATCACAATATGGCCATTATAATAGCTGGTTAAATCATATATTTTAACAATAATCCAGGGTTGAGGGAAATAAATTTCTCAGACTAAAATAACTTGTTTGCGTCAATGTAATGTGATCCTTAATTCGCATTTTAATCAACCAAATCAACCATAGTTTGCATTTAAAAAGTCAAGTAGTCAATGTCACGAAAATATTTAATTTCGTTGTATTTAACGCGTGTCTTATAAATTTTAAAATGAAACAGTGGACTTTAAATAAATGTTTTGATAACCATTTTAATGTGCCAAACCAAAATGTGCACGTCTCTCGTCTCTAAATATATAAGTAAGCTTGGAAGTATGCCGAGGTAACTAGCAGTTTATTGACATGTGCAAAAAAACAAAAATACTGCCCCAACTTTAATTGGGTCCTCTTTATAAACGCGTAACCACCCGTTTCCCGGCCTCTTGGTCTAGTTGTCAGCATTCCTGGCTACTACTACGCTAGATGTCACGCGTTCGATTCCAGGCAGTACCATAGCAATATTTTCCCGAAGGTTCTTATATTTGCCATGGACCATGATCTGGTTTGTTAGGCTTAGGATGAGGATTAAGGGGACAGTAGAAAAGGTCAGTTATTTTGCAGTTTTTATAGCAAAACTTTTTTTTTTGGCTAAAATAAATAAAATATTGCTTCAGTATAAACATAGAGTTTAATTTTTTTCACATGGTGATATCAACAGTTGTTTATTATCCGTCATGAGTATAGAGGCATTAGATGATAAGCCTTTTGAATGAAGAGAAAAAAATTGTCAATTAATTCCAGGACAATGGTAGATATCATTAGGGGAAGAAAATTAAACTAAACGTTGCTACTAAGGAAATATTTATTTTGGACAGAAATGTTTTACTGGAAAAACTGAAAAATCACTTGCCTTTTCTCGCGTCTTCATTCACCTCATGTTAAGTTAGGTTTAATGTTTCTACTGGCAACATATGTGTATCATCGCCTCATCTCATCAGGCCCAAGTGACCACACCTACATGATGGTCCAACCTCAGTTGACGGTTATATATCCGCCACTGCCAATAGAAAACCAAGCAAGTGTGGCCGACAAACCCTGCTAGACTACCGATATACGCTAAAAAACAAAAAAAAACATTTCGAACCTACTTGATTGAAAACTGGAGTAATTATAATCTTGTTATACCTGAAATAAACTTGCCAACACGTAAAGGATTAACTCTTGTCATGATCAGCAGAGCTCGAGTTAAGTAGTCCAAGATCCAGGCCACTAGTTTGGTCATATATGGGTTTAACGAGGAGGCAGGCCCGGATTTAAGG
>CABFWB010005290.1:0-27550 GCA_902151455.1 Timema bartmani | reverse complement strand
GGGTAAACGGGGGGGCGGCCCGGGTTTGAGGGGGGGGGGGGGACGACAGGAGCTAACGACTCACGGCCTCCACAAACTTATTTATGAATATTTATGAATTTGTCACAATACTAGTAGATCGTTGCAGCGATTTCTGCAGATTATTGAACTAAAATATATTCTAAACGTTTTATTGGGAAAAGATCTCTATAACTCGACTCGACTTTCTAGCTAAAGGTTTACTTGTCAAAGTCTATAAACGTTACAGAGATCTTTTGGTGTCTAATTTGAATCAAAACGTTTAATTTCCCCCTTCGAACCACGGTGAGAACATTAAAACGACCCCTCTTCCAGGTCTCTATTTGTTACACCAAAACCCTCAAGTAAAAATTAGTTATTACTTTTAACCAAAGACAAATAGCTTATCTATCCATACACAACTATGTACAAATTATGGTTTCCATGGTGATGCACACAAATAGCACCTGTACAAATGAATCCTTGCGTACACAGAATGAAAATATGAAAATTTCGCTAGGAAATTTCTGTTTTTGTTTTAAGATACTATTTTTTGTCGACATCCCAGACCCATAACGTTTACAATGAGTGGATGTTTGTCAAAATCGGGTCAGCTATTTTCTCGCAATTTCACTTACCGGAAGAGGGCTTACCAAATTATACATAAGAGCAAAGGTAAACACTTAAAGACAAAGAAGAGGAAGGGTAAAAATCAACAATGATATATATATCATTGTTGATCAATGATATCAGGTTTTATATATAGCCTATATATATATATAAACAATGATATATATAATGCTATATATATCATTTTTTATATATATCAAAATGCAACACAATGATATATATAAAAAATGTTATATATATAGTTTTTTTATATATTATATCATTGTATATATATATATAGCATTTATATATATATATCATTGTTTATATATATTTAGGCTATATATAAAACCTGATATCATCGATTTGTTTGATAGGGCCTAAATATTCAAATAACAGCCCTAATACTTCTTTTTGTTGCACCATACCACTAAAGTAAGAGTTGATTTGGTATTATTTGTAACCAGAGAGAAATATTTTATCTACATACATACACGCATGCACAAAGCAGGGTTTCCATGATTATGTAAGAATGAAAAGCTGAAAATTCTCTGAGAAAGTCAGCTTTTTGTTGGAATCTAGATCCCTAACCTTTAAAATGAGAGGTATTTTGTCAAAATCTATTCAGTCATTTCCTAGTAACTCTATTACCGCAAACGGGCTTATCAAATTAGAGTGAGAGAGAGTGAGAGTGAGAGTGAGAGTTTACGAGAGAGAGTGTTTGATAGAGGGATTTAGAGAGAGAAATCGGGAGAGTGAGTTTAAGATAAAGGGTGTTTGAGAAAGAGAGTGCGTTTGAGAGAGAGAGTTTGAGAGAGAGAGTTTGAGATAGAGATAGTTAAATTGAGATTGAGAGAGTGAGAGTGATTGTGAGAGAATTTGAAATATAAGGTGTTTAAGAGAAAGGGAGTTTGAGAGAGAGTGTTTGAGAGAGAGAGCGATTGTTTGTGGGAGAGCGTTCAAGAGATAGAACGTTCGAGAGAGAGCGTTTGAAAAAGATGGAGTGTTTGAGAATGAGCTTAAGAGAAAGAGTATAGTAAATAAATTGTTTGATAGATGGTGTATGTAATGGTAGAGAGGGTGTGAGAAGGAGGAATAAAGTGTGAGAGAGAGAGAATGAGAGAATATTATATGAGAGAGTGTTATAGAGTGTGTGTGTGTGTGTGTGTGTGTGTGTGACCGTGAAAGAAAGTGTTAGATAGAAAGAGAGAATGTGAAAATATATATGTGGTACACAAAACATTACGGTTCTTTGAAATATCATTCCCTCAAAATTAAGTATCAACATGGAAACATAAATGAACTTATTTTATTTGTAAGAATGTGAAAATATAGATGGGGTACACAAAACATTACTCTATTAAATATCATATTCTCAAAATTAAGCGGTAAAATGAAAAAATAGCTTAACTTATGCATTTGTATTGCGTTATTATTTGCAAAAATGAACATAAAAACCCATTATTTGAATAAAATGAACATCAAAACCCATTATTTGAAAAAAAAATTAACACCAAAACTCATACTTTAATAATTAAAATGGCTATTTTTAAACATTATTCAAGATCATTTTATCGTTTTTGAGCTTATAATACATACCAAAACATATTTAAACATAATTTTATCATGCGCGAAACAAAACGTAGACAATATTTTCACGAACTTAACTTAACCTTTTAATTTTCGAATTATCCTCAAGATTATTGATTTAAATGCGAATTAACGATAACAACATTACAATAAAAAAAATTGTTCCTCCAGTTTAGGAATCTCAATGTAGATGTGTTATGACCAGCATACAAAGAGAAATATTAATTCAAAGATAAAATTGTTATGTGTTCGGATCAAAAAATAAAGATTGAGTTAGTATTTTTAGCCGAGGTATATTTTATTTAGAGATGTAAAGCCATGTACCAAATAAAGGTTCCTATAGTGGTTAAACAAAGAATGAAAAATTGAAAATTCTCTTTATAAAATCGAGTTTCCGTGGAAAACTACTATTTTTCCCAACATCCTGGACTCCTAACCGTTAAAATGAGTGGTCGTTTGTCAAAAACTGTTCAGTCATTTCCTCGTAATTTCTTTTACTAGAAACGAGCTTATCAAATTATGTAAGTATAAGGATATGATTATTTATATAGTTTCAAAGTTTTGAGATTATTTTCTGTCTTTAAAACTAAAAACAAACCTTTCTCGGTGTTCGCATGGCCTAAGCCCTAAGGCATTCTCTCGCAACAGACTAGACTGCCGATGACGGGTAGATCGAGGTTCGAATCTCGGATGGGTGTACTCAGGGTGGTTTAAAAAAAAGTTTTCCACTGTCCCTCGGCGCAAATGCGGGTACACTTCCTCTAAATACAACATTCATAATCCCTAAAATCATTAGCGTGATTAGTACATAAGCGTATAGCCCAAACAGGTAGTAAGATGTGGTGCTAAAAAGAATGTATTTATAATTTATCTCAAATACGATGAGCCACTATACACGTTATGTCCATAAATTTGCGGATAGTGAGACTTCGTTGGACAATCCAATATATATCCATATCCATGCAGACATACAGGGTGTATCGATTTATGTGGGAAGTAACTTGGGTGTAGATGGTAGATTTTAAAACCACACAATAAGTCCTTATAAACATAATTTCTTTATGTTCGATGGTTCCCAATACAAGGCCTACTAAGTTTATGCTCCAATTTGTAATAGTCCTACTTTATGCACCCCTATTCGTGTAGCTGCTGCCTTGCCTGTGTGCCAGCAATGATATTCCACTTACAAGAGGTCCAACAGGGGTGTAGACTATCAAGTAGGGCTATTAGGGCAGTAGCTTGAAAGGCCATATCTCGACAATCATCGAACATAGGACATTATTATGGTCACATGGACTTTTTGTGTTGTTTTGAGGTCTGCTATCCACATCTCAGTTACTTCCCACATAAATCGATACAACCTGTATATAGTTGAAACTGGTTTAGAGAACATTATGTTACCCATCGTTAATATCTCAAGATTTTCAAAGTCCGTCAAATGGGACAAATGGAAAAAAAATTGCTCTTTATTTTTTTTAGTGCCACGTCTTACTACCTTTTCAGGTTACTCGTGTATGTAATAATTAGCCTAATGTGTTAGAAATAAGAACATTTAATTTAAAGGAAGTGTACCCGCATTCATGTGGAGTGAGAGTTTAAAACCATTTAGGAATTAACACCTCAGTACACCCGACCGAGATCGATCCCTGATATCTCCGTCATAGGCAGTCCACTCTATTGCAAGAGTAGCACCTTAGAACATGTGGTCACTTAAGCGGGTCTTGCTTTGTGTTTAGCTTACAAACCTTAGTTCAGTCGGTGGAATGTATGCATATTGACTTAATGGTCCCCGGTTTGACTCCTGACATGGCCGAAAAATGTATCATTGGAGAAATTGGGAATTAACGCTTTCCCAGTAGTGAATTAACCACTGGGGGACGACTGTATGTTGTGCCTATTATTCAATTAATTCAGTCTGTAAGTCGTGTACTAATATAATAAGTCAGTTTATAAAGTGTGAATTAAATACCAAGAATAAAATTTTAAGAATGTACCAAATCGTCTAATTCCACAATACAACTGATTGAGAACGGTTTGAATAACGTCATTAGCTTCACAATGGCTGCGTAATGAAGCCATCAAATAAATACTCTCTAGAAGACGCAAACCCCTCGGTATCCCTTTTGCCCCATTTTACCAATGTAAATGAACAAAAAATTATTCGTTTGTTGATAAATGTTCTTTATACGTGTTTAAATCCTTCTAGTAAAAAAAATTCCCTCTGCCCACATCAGTGGCTAAAGGCGTTAGTCTTGTCGGGGAACAGGGAGTTTGGGGTTCGAATCCTGACAGGGATTGTAGGGAAAGTTTTTAAAATATTTTTTACAATTTTATTTCACGTAAATTAAAGTACATTTTCTAAAACAATATATATATATATATCTTCTACATTCTTAGCCCACGAGTGTAGATAAGCGGATAACCCAGACGGTTACATCCTAAATGCAGACGATGCCAATTTTTTTTTTCTATATCGTTACAATGTGCTTGCAATCAGCGACTGATCCTATTTAACTATAAGATAAATACAGAAAACAAACCCCAGGCCATAAATACTCTCTTCAGTGGAAAGCCTAGTATTACAATTATATATTTTTACCCCTCCTCAAAATCGAACCATAGACCCTTATACTGGTAGTCAGACGCGAAATCAACTCTGCTAAGATGTAAGATTCCTTTCTATGAAAGCTGTTTACTTTAATCGCCGCGTCTTACTATATGTTCAGGTTATACACATATATGATAATTACTCTAATAGGCTAGGGATGTGTAAATAAGCATTTCAGAGGAAATGTACCTGCATTTACTTGGAAAGTGAGTGGTAAAACATTTAGGAAAACTTATTCTTATAGACCCGACCGCGATTCAACAGGATGGATTCACTCTTACAGGACTCTGCGCCGGCTGTGTCGTGTCGTTAGCATTCAGAGCATGGGTAAGCGGCGCTGTCGGCGCACAGTCCTATGCGTGTGAATCCCACTCAGGGGCCACAGGAGCCCGGACCCAACAACACTTTTTAAACATAAAACACTTTTTTATTTTTATTGCATAATATATTTTGTAAAAAAAACCCATTGATATGAAGTGGAACACCATTCTCTATTCACAGTGAATTATTCGATTCGTTTTAAGGAATTCCAGTCCCAAGAGATTCATCGCTCGCTCCAATCGTCACGTGACTGTACCAGCGCTTGAGACTCCAATGGCTAAATGGAGAAGCTGACGTGGGTCAGCCCCTCTCAGATAAACCCCGTCGTCCATTGGGAGATATATCTCAAGGTCATTCCACTGCGGGAAAAACATTAGCTCATGGAGCCAGTCCGAGTGAGCCCACAATTTGATAAAGATGGTTTATATATTTTTTTTAGCATGTATTTAGTACTTGTTAAAGACCCAATAAGTAAGGTGACGACTGAAAGTGATTAATTAAAATGAATAAAGTGGATTCTTTAATTTAAAAAAATTCTAAATTGTTCACTAAAATTGGAAGAAAACCATGAAATTAAACGGTTAGGATCCCATCAGCCTAGTGACTTTACATTTATGCAGATGAATGACAAGAAAAAAATAACTTTTTATAATGCGTGGTTTGGTAAAGAATAATTATTGTGGTTAACTATGAGTGAAGAAAAAATAGCTTAATTTGTTTTTATTATCTATTATTTAGTTTGTACAAATAATGTCATCACTTTGTAAGTTTAATTCAAAACCTGTATTATTTTATTATTTTTGTTTGTAGATTTGTTTAGTGATTTTGTAATTCTAATGGGTTTTAAAAATAATAAAACTTAAATTAATTTAATTTAATGAGTTTACACGTCGTGGTGAGAAATAATCATTACCGGTAAGCTTTGACCTGGCCCCAACAAAAATAAATATCACGCGCCGCCACTGATCCTACTTAAGGCAAACAAGAAGAATCTCGGACGCCACATGGTAAGTGTGAAAATGATCATCAATGCTTTTAATCAGGTAACTGAAGATTAATTGACATAAAAAAACAACACAAATCTAATTACCATCCCAAAGGCTCATCAACACCAGCCGTTACAACTTAGCAAGCCACATGTTTCCAGGATTGTTAATGTGTTGTCAATTAGATTCTCATTATAGTGGACTTGAGTGACTAGTTCATCTCGATTAGTATATGTGCACGCGAGACGATTCTGTTCAACCAGAAACACAAATGGCTGGAACATTCCAAGTGTGTACCTTCTTCGCTAGCTACACTCACCACTAATTACTTAGACTCTGTGGTTCAACGACTGCCGGCCTAAAGGATCCTGGTTCGTTTGGAGGTTGAACAAAGTAACATGTATTATTACGGTAGATCTTTTTTAAGTCAAACACCCGAATGTTGATTTAACGTGATTTATATCCATCCAGAGCTAGGCATGCACTCATCCCTTCAGCTGGTTAGTTCCGCCTACACTATCTGGTAGGGATCCCATGTACTAGGGGAGTTCAGGAAGTGTGGTGGTTTCCCGTTGCCTTCCACAGTGAATGTATATGAGCAAGCTGGAAAGAGCCTACCGATTTTGATGGAAAGGTACGTTTACATACCTTCCAGGGTTCTTTTATATGCCACAATCGACATTGGATCGACGGCTTTACTTTCCTTTTGAGGGAAATTGTTGTATGGATTTTTATTGCTCAATAATCCGGCCCCGTGGTGTAGTGGTCAGTGCACCTGACCACGAGCCTCAGAGTCCCGGGTTCGACTCCCGGCTGATACCTTGGGTATCTTTCTCTTAAGGGGGAATCATCCAACGGTCACCAGGGGTTTGTGAATTAAGCTTAAGTTAGGTTTAAGGCCCACTGACACACACACCCATTTTCAGTATCATCACTTCATCTCATTGCGGGTATGACGTGTAGACAACTTCCATAGGTGTACTCTGGGCAACGCTCTGTGCCACCTGAGGGGCGAATAGTCCACATACAGGTGATCAGACTAGATGACATGTAACTCCCGGTCAGTAATCCTTATACGCTACAAAAATTAGGTCAATAAATATTCTCCGACCTTGTATATATTTGAACTCACGAACATCGGGTGCTAAGGCGAGTACTTCACCCCAATAATACCTCAGTTGACACAAAGGTATTACTCATATATAGGTGGATCCTACACAGTTGTGTGGCCAGTATTTTAAATGTAGGTGGAGGCTTGAATTTTTAATAACAACGAGAAGAACCAAGGTAAAAAAATAGCATTACATCGGTAGTCGCTTGGTCTAACTTAAGCATGTCAAACTTGCTGCCCAGCCCTTGACTGTGTGTGGCCACGTGGACCTTATTTTTAATTAAAATACAATGTGTCCCAATTTTTTTATCAAAAGTTGTAGATATATATCGTTTTTGAGTTGATTACTTTGACAAATTTAATTGCAACAAATTAAAAACTTTTCACATATGATCCATTTTTGAAAGAATGATTGAACGACACTGTAAATATTCTTGAAAATAAAAATATTTATGGTTAAAAGGTACTTAATTTGTGGTTATTTTTAATGTCTTATTCGCTTCCCCCCCCCCCGCCCCCCCAACACCACCTCACAAGCCCTAAGCATTTACATTATTCAATTTATCCGTTATGATCAAACGAGTTTGACACGCCTGGTCTAAAGCGTCAGCGTCAGTCTCGTTTCGTGACTGGATTGCCGTTGAAGGGGAGATCGAGGTTCGATTACCGGTTGAGTATTCTGAGCTTGTTTCTTCTTAAATGGTTTCCCACTCTCCCTCCACATAAATCTGGATAAATTTACTAAAATCATTAATTAAAGCTTCTTCATCCCTAATAAATTAATCGAATATATTAAAAAATTACACTTGAACACGGAAATCAAACCCGGGATCCTTGGTTTAGATCGACAATTTTAAGAGTTATCATTGATATCACGGCCACCGGTGACTCGGTCGTGGCTTCATGCTGCCATTAGCACAAATTCAGAACTGCGGTATTCGCGTCAAACGTCGTCAAAGATGAGTTAATTCTACCTCTTTAGTATATATTTTTAATTTCGCTCGACTCCTCGTAGAGAGAAGTATTGTGATCGTAAAAAAAACAGCAATGTATATTATTTCGTTTCACAAATATTATGAACTATATTAAGATAAAAGAGAGAGTATTATTTCGTTTCACAAATCTTATGAGCTATATTAAGATAAAAGAGAGAGTATTATTTCGTTTCACAAATCTTATGAGCTATATTAAGATAAAAAAGAGAGATAACTTATTTTCGGTGCACCGAACGTGCCATTTTTTTAAAATGATAAAACTTGAAATTTAAGTTTTTAGTTTTTTAGCACCACGTCTTACTACCCATTCGGGTTATACACTTGTGTACTAATAACGCAAATGGGCTAGGGATGAAAAAGATTGAATTTAGAGGAAGTGCACCCAAATTTGCGTAGGAGAGCTCCCCATTTAGGAAATCCACCTTCCTCAGTACAACCTACCTGGATCGAATCGCGATCACCCCATCATCGGTAGTCTAGTATATTGCGAGAGTTGTGCCTTAAACCATGCGGCCACCGAGGTGGGTTTGAAATGTGTTTTCAATCATACATTTATATATTGATACATTTCCTCTTTGTTTTTGTGCAAACCCAAATTTAAAATTATCAACCTCTTCTTAAATAACGGAGGGATTTCTTTGGGCTGTATCGAGTTGCGCCCCAAGTCAAACCCCTTGAGCGAGCTGTGGCCCAAAGAGGGGTCAGATACGAGTGGTCAGTGCACCTGGCTACGAGCCTAAGGGTCCCGGGTTCAATTCCCGACTGGTTCCTTAGGTATTTTTCCTTTCATGGGAATGATCCCAACGGTCACCAGGGTTTGGTTACTTAGGCTTAAGTTAGTTTAAGATTCACACCAGTTCCACAACTTTATAAAAAGTATAATCACATCATCTCACCGCGAGTACGACGTGTAGACAACCTCCCATGGTGTATCCTGGGCAACGTTCTGTTCCACCAGAGCGGCTAATAGTCTACATCTAAGAAGGTAGAACCTGGCTGTCATATCCCCCCCGGTCAAATATGTCATATGATTAATAAATGTTATTGTAAACAACTGAAGGACTTTTTGGTTCTAGTAATAGAGTTAGAAAAGTGAGACGTGGTTGGACGCAGCTCAGTAGCTAGGGTACCGCGACTCGCGACTGCGACCGTAGTCATCAGGAGGTGAGTCGCGGTCGTGGAGTAGAGTGTTTTTATTGTAGCAACCGGTGATCGCCAATCATGAGTCATTTTTGTTGAGTAGAGATCTTTCCTCAATTTCAGAATTTTTCAATTGCGTTTTCTTTTATTTTCCGTTTTAGACTGAATTGTGACACTACGTCACAGTGATCGATTATTTTTTACATTCCTTTCAGTGGAAGAAGAAGAAGCTAAGATTGTAATGTTAATGATGACGAACAACTACAAAAGTAGATCAAACAATTAAACAAGTACCGTGTAGGCCCTACAGTGAACATACTGATGAAGGTTTATTCTCCACGTTTATACACAGGTATCTATTGAAGACTGTGACGCGACCGTGACCAAACTTCTCGCGGAGCAGTGTGGTCACAGTCGCGTTGTTGAGACGCTAGTCGCGCACTCAGGTCGCCAGTCGCGGTCACCTCGAAGGAATAGGTCACATAATAAACTACTGAATCCAGTCTGGTCACCGGGTCACGAGACACTAGTCGCAGTCGCGTCGAGGGAACACTGTCTTTACATTCCTAACTATCCCAAAACAATTTTCTGGACGCAACTCGATTTACCCAATTTCTGGATGTCTGCAAAGCGTCTCAGCACTTCGGTAAGTGGAGGATGCCTTAACAGGTCAAACGACTGTACTTTCAAATTAAAAATCAGCATAAATTTGGCATAATCCAGTTTATCCACATACATTAAAAGATGTAATGTAACTAAAGGTACACTTTGTTATTATATTATTACAAGTGTCGTAATAACATGACATGCTCAATAGTGACGGTTGGTAATAGTTCCTGTCCAAAGGAACTCTCGTTTAAAACTAGCTTCAAGGGACGGGTGCAGGAAACAAGCGATTTTAACTAGAAATAAGTTCGAGAGAAACCTGATCTAATAATTGTAATACATTACAATCATATATTATAATATATAAGCTACAAATAATCTGTTTGAGGTAGGGTAGAAGGGAAGGCGAGATAATGGCAGTGATTTTGCAATTTTTATTGAAAATTATTTTTGTAAAAATAAATTAAATATTTCTCCAGTAGAAAAGATAAGAATTTAATTTCTCTACACGGTGACCTCAACAGTTGTTGAATATCTGTTATGAACATAGCGGATTAGATGAGAAATTTTAGATGAAGAAAAAAAGTTGTCATTAAATTCCAGGACACCCTTGACAGATATTCAACAATTATTGATACCACCATGAGAAGAAAATTAAACTCTATGTTTCTACTGGAAAATTATTTGATTTATTTTAACCAAAAAACTGTTTTGATACAAAAACTGAAATAACATTGTCCTTAACTCGCGTCCCCTACCACCCAAACTTAATGAAATTGAGTGTTTTTTCCCCTCAGAAGGCCAAGTGAAAAAATAAATGGTTGGACAATCATCTTCAGTTCACTTTGGCGAGATTTAAACCCCCAACCTATCCCCTACAATCTAGTACAGAGCAAAGCTAACGCCTTAGAATGTGTGAACATCAATGTTGGTAATAATTCAAGGCCCAGTTCATAAATTTGACTGAAAACTTAATTATAATGCCACATACAGGTAAGGGATATCATCTTGATTTTCAGTAGAAAAGCTTAGTCGTTATAATAATAATAATAATAATAATAATAATAATAACTAGCAAGAAATAGCCAACGAAGTAGCTACCACGAAAAATACGATAATCATTTCTACAGTAATTGTGTTCAGCCATGTTTTGAGAATAGTTAACGTTACAAACAAAAATATGATTATTTTCAGAAAACGATTTGTATATGTGTAAATTAAAAGTTTAATGTTTACAGTATTTTGAAACATACCAGTACATTAAAAAAAATTACAAACATAAAACACATTCAATCAAAACCACTTTTATCAACTTTTTTTTTTTCAAAACTAAGTTTGTTTTACTTTTTATGGAAAGACAAGGAAATTACTGTTCAATTTGCTAATGCAAGACAATTTGTGCAGTCCAATTTTCATAGTAAGATCTTTTTAGAAATGACAAACTATTTTGCGGCCGAGAGTGATAATATTTTACTATTTTATCAGTGTTATTTTTTAACTGCAGATCACATTACTTGACGTATGAATACGTGAGAATAGATCTAATAACTTTCCTAGTCGCAATAGGTCCTTCTTATGAAAATTGAAATGTATATTTTCTACGCATGCGTTTGCACTAAGGGGTCATCCATAAAACACGTGACGCTTCCCCCCCACCCTTTAGTGACCCCCATACCCCATGAATCACCCCTAAAACGTCAATGAAAACTAGGACTTGCATATCTTTTAAACTTTTCACCAGTTTTTACGATAGTTACTTTATCTTAGCACCGCCTTTTACTACCCATTCATGTTATAGACCTATTTACAAATAACTTTAATATGTTAGGAATGATAAAGCTTGAATTAGAGAAAGTGTAGGCGCATTTGCGTGTAAAACCACTTAAGGGAGAAAAAAACCCTTCAGTACACCCGTACGGGATTGAACCTAGATCTCACCGTCATCGACAGTCTAGTCTAACATGAGAAAGACGCCTTAAGCCATGCAGCCACTGAAGCGGGTGATAATTAATTGTTTTGCCTATAGTCATCATGATGGTTGGTTATCCACAAGGTAAAAGTTGACTTGTACTCAATTCAGTACTGAAATCAGTACAAGGTAATAGTTGATTTGAACTTATTTTCGCCTTTCCCTTTACTATGGTATAGCTATAGTAGTATTTAGGGAAAAAAAGACCTTTTATAAAAACGAAGATTTTGCAGTCAACATTGATAATATTTTACTCTAATATTATTATTAATTTATAGGTATTAATGATAGTAGCTAAAGGCTTATGTATGGAACATTGCACTTAATGGATAAGAAAGATGGACCATTGGCGCAACTGAAAGGAAAGGGTTGGATAAATTTAAAACGTGGTGATACAGAAGAATGTTGAAGATATCGTGGATGGAGATGGCATCAAATACAGAAGTGCTAAGAGAATCTAATGAAGAAAGGAAACTTTGGAAAGGTATAGAACAAAAAAGAGTTAACATGGTAGACCATACACTGAAACATGATAGTTTGACTAAGATAAATAGAGAAGAAGATGTAGAAGGGAGAAATTCTAGAGGGAAGCCAAGACTGGAGTACATGAGTCAGATAGCGAACGGTGTTGACAGAAGAAGAAGAAGAAGAAGAAAATGGCCAATATTGGCCAAAATGAAGAGCTGCAGCAAACCAATCGCCAGATTAATGACCTAATGATGATGATAGTAACTATCAAAAGGAACGGCTTCGGCAAACATGACCCAACGTGTAACGTGAAAATAGATCCAGTAAAATTGCTAGCTGTCAGATAAGGTTCTTTTCATTAAAATAAGACTGTATCATTTATAGCTGTCAGATAAGGTTCTTCTCATGAAAATAAGACTGTATAATTTCTAGCTGTCAGATAAGGTTCTTCTCATCAAAATAAGACTGTATCATTTATAGCTGTCAGATAAGGTTATTTTCGTGAAAATTAGACCGTAGCATTTCTAGCAGTCAGATAAGGGTATTTTCATGAAAATTAGACTGTAGCATTTATAGCTGTCAGATAGGGTTATTCCTATGAAAATTGAGCTCTATAGCTCAACATCAATAACAGTAGTTTTTTAGAGACTCCCCGGATGAACGTTATGATGGCCATTGAGTGTAGATTACTGGAGGCTAGAATTAAATTAATTAATTGTGAACCGCGCGCAATTCCTCGAAAGTGTTGTAATTACACGGAAATAAATCAGCGTGAAGATGACAGAACCACTCAGGTGTGAAGAAGGATGCTGTTTTACAAGTGCCGTGCTCGTCATTGTGATGTGTTTTCTTCCGACAATGTACAAAAAGAAGATTTGCCATAGCGGCAGGCAGGCTAGTCTTAGGGACAATGTGGCGGATTTGGACCAGTTAGGTCAGGGTTTGTTCCTCAATCGATTGTATTGAGAAGATTATTTTTTCTGACTGCATTGTGGTTCCCCACCCCCCTTTCTTAGTCGATTAAGTTGGAGTGTAGGGAACGCGCAATGAGAGCAGTATTTTTACAGTTTTAATATCAAAACTTTTTTTGGCCAAAGTAAATAAAATATTGCTCCAGTAGAAACATAGAATTTAATTTTATTCACTTGGGGATATCAACAGTTGTTTAATATTTGTCATGAGAATAGTGGAATTAGTTTATAAACTTTTAAATATAAAGAAAAGGTTGTCATTAAATTCTAGGACACCCTCGACATATATTCAACAAATGTCAAGGCCACCATGGGAAGAAAATTTAGCTCAGTGCTTATACTGGAGAATTATTTGATTTATTTTGTCAAAAAAATGTTTCGATAAAAAACCTGCAAAAATACTGCCCTTGACTCACCTTCCCCTCCACCTCAACTTAATAGTTTTCCATTCGCTCTCAATATTTTGGTGATTTAAAAAAAAATCACCCTCTTCTTCATATGTCCTTATATATGCTATGAATAACCCAAACGAAAAAGTAAGACATGTAACTCCATTAGAAAATACTGACAATAAATTAGTCAACACACATCTGCACCGATGGCATATGGTCTATGGCGTCAGGCTCGTTATGTACTGGATTGCAGGTGATGGGGAGCTCTAGGTTTGAATCTCGGCCGGGCCTAGTGGGGTTGATTTTTCCACATGCGATTTATCATTTAGGTTTTCTCATCCCCTTTTCCCGCGAATTCGGATACGTTTCTTCTAAGTCCCGCTTCGAACCCCTACCCTTTAGATTACGTAATCAACATCCCTGGTGTGAACGTGCTAATTAAATAAATGGAACGACAAAATAGTACATACTTTAGCATATAGTCTATTATAACGTGGATCACATTTAAATGCAATAATATTTTTAACACAAAACACTCCCCAAATATACATTTTGAACAACATCGTAAAGGCTATTTTAGAAAAAAACCTCAAATTTAAAAAAAATCTCAATAAATTATCTTTATTTTTATAAAAACAAATATACATCCTCACTCACTAAGTAAAACACTCCTAGGATACCCAATTTGAACAATTTTTTTTAAATTCTTGATATTTTCAAAAAACATATTTTATAAACTACCTTCGGATAATTTTCTCCAAAAAATAAGTAAACAGTGGTATATATTGCTAAACACTCTCCAGATAACCAATTTGAACCAAATCGTTGGAAAATGTTTGGAAAAATTTAGAATTTTCGAAAATCAGTCAGCATTTAATTACCCTAAATTTTAAGTCTAGAGTCCAAATCACAATTTTTGTTTCAAAGTATTACCATATAATATCTTAGTATCAAATTTGAGCGGAATCCCTCAAACCGTTTTGGCTCTAGCCCCAGGTACATATAGACATATATAGGGTACAGCCAAACAAGGGGACAGTCAGACAGAATGGTCAGACCCACTTTTTTTTTTGTTCCTATGCACATAAAACGTCAAGATCTATCACAATCACGAGGAAGAAGATGTTTATAATTACTACAATACAGTCTCTATATGAGAAAGGAAAAAACAGCTAAAATTGTGCCCTACCTTTGACGTCGTCTATGTTGGTGTGACGTTCCTACAAAACACATCACATAAGGGCTTTTGTAATTGGTCTCACTTTTAATAACGGAAATAAAAGGGAACATGTCGGATAAGTTTTATTCCTCGTTCGTCTGTGAATGCGAGATTCTTGATGTAGACATTAATTACGAGAGTGTCTTATGAAAGAAGATTTAAGTGGTGGCTCGCACGTGACATATAACATGCGGGTTTTTATGGCTCCATAGAAAAAGTAAGGGGCGGTATAACAACCTTAGGTTAAGAAGAAGAAGAAGAAGAACGTGGTTTATATAATGAATTATTATTTTTTTCAATTCCTCGCTATATTCAAACCCTTTTAACATATTCAAACAAATATACAAATGGATTTCAATCTTGTAACGGGTGACGATAGCTTTCATTAGAAAAAATTACAATAATGGAAGCAAAAATAACATTTTAGTTACTTTTATTTTGAAACAATTACGGCCCGTTATTAATTTATCACGTACAACATCTCTATTCATACAAAAAGTAGATGGAATGTATCTAATATTCCGTACACACGGATAAGGTTTTCATACCTAATTCAGTACTGAATTAAGAATGTTCTTTGTAATCAAAAGGATTGTGATTGATTCATTACCTACTATTTTCATAGACCTATTTATGGTACTTTGACGGATAGAAATACATTTACGTTTGAGAATAGAATTTTCAATGTCTAAGATGTATGGTCTAAAAAGTTAAAAGTACACACACACACATATATATATATATATACAAACACATTATAATGTTTTTAATATAAGAGTTTAATTTTCTTCACATGATGATATCAATAGTTGTTGAATATCTGTCATGAGCATAGCAGCATTAGATGACAAACTTTGTAAATGAAGAGAAAAAATTGTAATTAAATTCCAGGACACCCTTGACAGATATTCAACAACTCTTGAGGTCATCATGGGAAGAAAATTAAGCTCTATGTTTCTCTTATAGAATTATTTGAATTCTTTTGACAAAAATATAAGTAAAATATTTTTATAAAAAATCTGCCAAAAATACTACCCTTACCGGTGTTCCCTAAATTCTCAGTTTAGTGGCCCATCTCACGGCCGATTTATCAGAAACTAAATACAAGATTATGCTCAAAACAGGAAACGTATCAAAGCCGTAAACCACGACCCTAAGGGCAGAACCAACCCTGATAATTCAACTAACCCAAAGGATCCGGGTTCAACCACCATCTCCTTTTTCAATATTTGGAAAATATTTATGAACTGCACATCAGCTGTACCAAATGTTAATCTCAATTAAGAGGAAGTTAGAAGAGTATTTATCCACCTTGCCTCTGATTCAAGAGTTCTAGGTTCGATCTAAGCCGAATACACTTTTGTTGGTTTTCACTAAATGTTTTTTTACTGTTTCTCCGAGTGAATGCTTATGAAACTCGCCTTTTTCTCTTCTCATGTAGAGAAACTATTATAATCATTAACATTTGAAACATCAAAATTATTATGGATATTGACTTTGTATGTGCCCCGATCTCAAAACAAAAAGTGGGTTCTACAATGTGTCTTGTTGTGTCTGTTTGAACCTGGGGCTACAGCCGAAACAGTTTCATGGATTTTGTTCAAACTTAAAACTAAGATGTTATTTATTCTCATACCGGGAGGTGAAATCGTAATTTTAACTTTAGCTCAAAAATTAAGGGTTGTTTTACTGATGGCTAATTTTTGAAAAGTCGAAATTTAACAAAAAATTGAACTAACAATTTTATTAAAAATTGATATTTGTAGTGTTTTGTATGATAAATAAACTGTCTCGGTTTTTTGGAGAAAAATTCGTTTAAGATTAGTTTATAGAAATATAATATACAAAATAAAATACAGTAAAATGTGAGAGTATGTACAATTGAGTATTTTAATATATTAATTAATTTGGTTAAGGTTGAATAGCTTTAAACTTTTTAGATTGACCTACATTCAAAAATGTAAGGTGCCTCGGCACACTTTAAAGATACACTTCTCTACATTTTTCATAAGAAGACATTAATATCATATTAATTCCTTCTAACGATTAACCAGCCTCGTGATACAGTGTTCATGGGCCCTGGCTACTAACCTAGAGTTCCTGCGTTTGATTACCGACTGGCAACGAGGAGTTATCTCTAAAAGGAGAATAATAATTCCATGGTCACCAGGGTTTGTTTAATTAGACTTAAGTTAGGTTAAGATCTTCATTGGTTTCACCTCATCCTATTCACTGTCATCATTCTCTCATCTCATTGGGACATGGAAAGAACCTCCATGGAGATAAAGTAAGCCAGGGATCGGCAAAAGTTCAACCGTGATCGCGACCAAGATAGGGCCATAGTATAATCCGTCAAGGTAATATTGCTACCTTGCTTGGTTCCACTATGGTGCGGCTTGTGAAATAGGGCCATAGTGTATTTAGGCAAGGTAAGACGGAGTAGAGTGGAGACACGAAGGATCCTCACGGGACCTTTGATAAATGTGAATGTCGATTGGGGCCCCAAAAAGGTTGTTGGCCCCTGATGTAGGCCTACTATAAGTATATTTGGGCATTTCATGGGAAACTGTACCTTAGTGTAGTCTACTAGCTAGTCTTTCCGCAAACCAAACTAAAGAAAGCGACGGGTTTACTGGCTACACTTTAATGAAAATTCCCAAAGTAAATTTAATTATATAGAAAATATTAAAGTTAAAATACGTTTATAAGCTATTTACATTGAAATTTCTTGCCCTACATTAGGTAGTAAAGTTATTAATATAAATAATAAGATTTGATATTAGTTAGTAGATAAGTTTATTTAATAAATCCCACAAAAGAATGTGACAAATACTTCAATAACTGACAAAATATATTATTTATAAGATTTATGTTTACAATATAATTTATAACTTAAGAGTATAAAATTTCTAAATTATATCGAAAACAATTGTACGCATATTTTATGATTCTTTCGAATGAACATATCTGACTAATAGAAAAAGTTACTTGGTATACTTTCATGCATGCATATGTCAAGCCATGTGATTTGAAACTGTCACTTTTGATTGTTGATATCCACACCTACAAAATATCACTAATAATATAGTAAAACTGTTATCAATGTTTACCGTAAAAAAAAGTAAGTTTGTATTTTCTAAAAAAAAGGTGCCATAAATGTCCATTCTTAAGAAAATCAAGCAATAGAAGTATCTCCCTTGCTTCTTATATAGATCCCCGCCCCTCGTCCACTAATCCAGCCCAACGCCTCACCCTCTAATTACATCCCAACAACAAAAGACCAACCAATGTTTCATCCGTGGTCCATATTTTAACTCGTTCATTACTTTTCAATAACCCCCACTCTCAAGGAGCGCGCGTGTGTGTGTATGTGTGTGTATGGAATGTGGGCATCCTACAACTGTGCCCTTAATTTATAAATCATCTTCTGAGATTCCCGTTGGTAACAATGGCCAGAGAAACGCCACGTCAGTGTGTTTAGTGATGTATAAGAAGTAGTTCAGTAATTGGTGTTTAATATATAGAGAGGTACTCGCACTGTTTCTCTTGCCTCCCAACGGTTCCGTTTGGCCGGTTTAAGGGTGTTGACACAAGTTTTATTATTATTTGAGGGGCAGGATTGAAGCAGAATACAGGTGAGTGAAATGAGATTTCTGAGAAGCGGGATCGAGGTGACAAAATAAGAAAGGGTGAGAAATGAGAGAGTAGAAGGAATAGTAAAGGATGAGCCAGTCCAGGACAGGATAGAGAAGGCACGACTAAGGTGGTATGGTCGTGTGAGAAGAATGGAGAGGTAAAGGATGTCCAGGAGGATGTTGAATAGGAGGCCGAGAGGAAGACCAAGGGATAAATTGCTGAAGGGAGTAAGGAAAAGCGTGGAGGAAAGAGGAGAGGACTGGGCCAAGGTGGAGGGAGATAGGTGATGGTAGGAAAGGAGGCGGTGGAGAGGCTTATGTTCCAAACAGACCCAGCCAGTGGCTGGAAGCTGTTCATGATGATGATGATTGTTATTTGAGGTATTTAACGTGCATTTTATAAACCGACTGACTATATCAACACATGACATATAAACTAATTTGAAGCACACACAACATCCAGCCCCCCCTCCCCCTCCCCAACCCTAAACCATCACTGTGAAAGGAAAAACCCACATTTCACTAGTGTTGAACTTTTCAGTCATACTGGGAATTGAACCCGGGATCCTAAGCTTAGCTACAAATTGAGCAAAGGTGTCGGACTTTTAAGAGAGTTTTAAACTAGTATTTTTATGTTCAATTTATTTTTTGTTGAAATTTTTGTTTGAAACCCTTCCTTAAAAATGACCTTAAAGCGTTTATTGAGGTTTTACTCATAAATAATTAAATGGTTACTTGAAAAATAATGGTAAAATTATGTATTAATTTATCATATACAAATTTCAAATTTTCAAAAATAAGCAGCTAGTATTATTATTATTAGCACCACGTCTTACTACCCGTTCGGGTAGCAGCTAGTAAACAATCCTCAATTGAATTTGTCTTTGAAAAACCACTATATAAAACAATTTATAATTCCTTATAACTCCTTATATTTAAAAATTAATATACATTTTTAACAAAATCGTTAAAGCCATTTTCGAAAGATTTCCAAATGTTCAGAAATCAGTAAACTACCCTTAAACCAATCTCCCTCCAAAAAGTAAATTCACAGGGCTGTAAAGCATTTTTATCTTATAACATACTTTACAGAAATCAAATTATAACCAAATTGTTAAAGCTTTTTTTTATATAAATTCTGAAAAAGAAGTAATTATTTTCCCTTAATTTTAGAGCTAGAATCAAGATCACTTATTTTGGTGGTTTTACACTCTTCCTCCACGCAAATGCAGGTTCACTTCCTCTATATTCAACCTTCCCAATTTCTAACCCACTATCGTAATTAGTACTTAAACGTATAGCCCGAACGGTTATTAAGACGCGTTGCTAAGTTTAAATACATAAATAATTTTTTTTAAATAACATATTTTTACTTAATGAGTAACTATATAATGAATAAATATAAAATTTGAACGAAATCCATCAAAGCCCTAGGTACAGACAAACAGACAGACATGACAGACATGACAGACATGACAGACAGACATGAGGACAAACAGAATTGTAAAACCAACTCTTTTTTTTTTAGTTTTGGGTCACATAAAATGTCAAGATCCATCGTAATTTTGAGGTCGAAAATTTTCACTATTACAATATATTTATTTTAAGAAAGTAAAAATATTAATAAAAAGCATAATCTCGTTTGAACACCTTTAAACCACGGCGCACCTTTATGTATGTATGTTTTAGTACCAGTAGGGTGCTGGCGGTGCTGGAGCTACAGACCAGCACCCCCACGACTGCGGGGGAGGTGGGGGGGCGTACAGGAGTTTGGAGAGGGATTTGGGGGTGCAATGTTAAGCGAGTTTATAGGGACGCTAGTTTTTAGAAGAAACAAGAAAAATATGAAAGAAACAATTTAATACTATCACATTGAAGAGTGTATACGTAATTTTACGTTTTTCGCGAACTATTGTTGAAGGCGGGATACGTAGATCCCCGTGTTCCAGTGCTTTATCTCCAAAATCCTGCGCATTCTGTGGTTTTTCTGTTGAACTAAAGTTAGGATATATATGATATAGAAGCTTCAAGCAACATTTCTAACCAAAAATAAAAATTAGCAGGTACTAGATTCTTGTGAAAAATAATTTGTCCACGTTAATGTTGGTAGTTGGCAGTAGGTGAATATGTACATGGCTGTTTGTGACATAAGAGTTTTTATTTACACTGTTAACTTCATCACTTAATTTTTTAGCACCACGTCTAACTACTGTTTCAGGTTATACGCATATTTACTAATCACGCTAATGGGTTCGAATTTGGGGGGGAGTGTACCCGTATTTGCGTAGAGGAAGAGTGGAAAATTACCCTCATTACGCCCGACCGGGATTCGAACCCTGATCTTCCTGTCATAGGCAGTCTAGTCCAACATGAGAGTACCGCGTTAGACCACGCGGTCATCAAAGTCGGTCTCAAGTAATATTATAGATTAACTATTTATTGCTTCTGATGTACCTACAAGTGGTTTCGACAAGAAATACAGAATGAAAATTAAGCTCGACCTGCAGTCGATGATGGTAACGTTGTGAGTGAAAGAGCCCCGCTTCGGTCAATTTACAGGGTTTAAATAGCCAGCCAGCCCTCTTGTTTATTTTTAGAATTTCTATTTTACGTAGTACAAGTGGTGTAACCGTTGACTTTTGAAACAACAGGGGACAAAATGTGACCCTGATTGTTTCCGATATTTACTCTTAATGGACCTAACTACGCACTTTTATTAGGGGCTGTGTTTCAAGTCAAGTAACTCCAGAATATCTCTAGTAGATATTACTTTAACTATTTTCATATTTATATCTGATGATACCTTAGTCATCTTGTATATCTTTTACATGGTGTTCATTACACCTTTATCCTTTTATTAATTACTATTAACTATCTGCTAGCCTATCTTATTTACGTAATACTGCTACACGGCACTGTACGATAAGTTCCTGCTCCATTCAACTCATAATTCAGTGAGTCAGGGACTAAGGCCCATGTAGTTTATGTTGTATTTATATTTTGTAATTGTATTTTTACTTTTCTTAATATAATACCCTAGATTTTTCTTTTGACATAAGAACGCATAAGTAAAAAAAACTTGTAATATTCCGAACAATAGTTTTCAAAACAATTAGCGCTTAGAAAATATATTAACAAAGGTAATTAATTAAACTTAAAAAGATTATCAAATCATCTTAAATTGTATATAACAATTTTTTTAGCACTATGTCTTACTACCCGTTTGGGTTATACGCTTATGTACTAATTACGCTAGTGGTTTTAGAAATTAGGAAGGCTATATTTATAGAAAGTGTACCTGAATTTGCATGGAAGTAGAGAGGAAAACCATTTTGGGAAAAAACACCCCCAATACACCCAACCGAGATTCGAACCTCGACCTCTCCAACATCGGCAGTCTAGTCTACTGCGAAAGTTATGGAGCAATATTTTTTTTAACGTTCTATTTTCTTTAACACGTTTTAATTTTTTTCAAATCCCCGTTATTAATATCTATTCAAGTGTAAATGAAGATGATTTAAAGAATCTTTTCTTATAGTTCAAAAATCTGTAGCCTAATTATTTTCATTGAAAGAAACTTATTTGACAACTCATAATTGTTTTAGATTTACTTTCACGTACGTCAGGTCCTGTGATATAAAACTGCAACCCTACGGGAAGAGGTCCATCAATTTACTAGGTGTAGGGGGGGGGCTCCCGACCCCCTTCTTCCCCCAACCACCAACTTTCTACGTCCTTGATTTTCTCACATGCTCTCCACGCAATTACGTTTACGTTTCCTCTAAAGAATTTTACCTTCTTCATCCCTAGCCTATTGTCGTGTTTGGATGCGTACTGCTTATACGGGTAGTGAGACTTGTTAAAGAAATGTTCTTAGAAAACAGCTGGTCAGTACATAAAACCGGAAAAAGTGCGGTATCATTCTTCCGCGACCAAGCGGTGCTCTCTTCCTCACTTTGCTCGTGTTTAATAAGCCATCATCTCTGCCGGTTTTATTATATTAAAATTACAAGTGTCGGAAACACCAGTGGTTGTTCCGCTTCATGGTCGGTCGGTTTAGCTCGGCCGCAAGAATACATAAACAGCTGTATTATAATTATCTTTAGGAATGTGTTTAGAGGAGTAAGGTCCGAGTTTACAGAACTCGCCCTTGTCCCCGTAGATGTGCTACCTTCCTGGGAACTTGTTCTGTTCCTCGATGGTGTTTTACCTTCCTGGGAACTTATGTTCTGTTCCTCGGTGGTGTTTTACCTTCCTGGGAACTTATGTTCTGTTCCTCGGTGGTGTTTTAACTTCCTGGGAACTTATGTTCTGTTCCTCGGTGGTGTTTTACCTTCCTGGGAACTTATGTTCTGTTCCTCGGTGTTGTTTTACCTTCCTGGGAACTAATGTTCTGTTCCTCGGTGGTGTTTTAACTTCCTGGGAACTTATGTTCTGTTCTCCCGTGGTGTTTTACCTTCCTGGGAACTTGTTCTGTTCCCCAGTGGTGTTTTACCTTCCTGGGAACTTGTTCTGTTCCCCAGTGGTGTTTTACCTTCCTGGGAATTTATTTTCTGTTCCCCAGTGGTGTTTTACCTTCCTGGGAACTTATGTTCTGTTCCCCGGTGGTGTTTTACCTTCCTGGGAACTTGTTCTGTTCCCCAGTGGTGTTTTAACTTCCTGGGAACTTATATTCTGTTCCTCGGTGGTGTTTTATCTTCCTGGGAACTTGTTCTGTCCCCAGTGGTGTTTTATCTTCCTGGGAACTTATGTTCTGTTCCTCGGTGGTGTTTTACCTTCCTGAGAACTTGTTCTGTTCCCCAGTGGTGTTTTACCTTCCTGGGAACTTATGTTCTGTTCCTCGGTGGTGTTTTACCTTCATGGGAAGTTGTTCTGTTCCCCAGTGGTGTTTTATCATCCTGGGAACGTAACCAAAGTAATTTTTCTCCATTTTACAATTTTTATTATTTATTTACTTGTACGAGTATTGTCAATATAACAATTCTAAGTATTCCAACTCTTAGCAACTAGTTTTTGCTATCAGAACCATGGTTTCTATTCCCAAATATTTTTACAGGTTCTGTTCTCTTCTTGATAATAGAGAACAAAGCACTATGGGTAACAGTGAGACAGCACAACTACTGTCTCTCTATTCCCCAATGATTAAAATAACAATAAATACCAGTAATTATAATATTAATTTATCCGATTTCTTTCATATCAGATTGGGATTTTAAAGAAAAATGCCTCGTAATCCTAAAAGAAAGACTGAAATTGGCAGTTTCTCTGAGGAAGTAATAAGAGAGGCTGTACAATTAGTTTTATCAGGTATCTGTGAAATGTGGCGGCAGAAAAGAGATTAAGTTTTCAAACTTTAAGTTGATATGTGACGAAACAGAAGGCTTCTCCAGATCAATCCGTTAGAATGAAACAAAATTTATCTGTAAATAAATTTTTTACAGATGAGCAAGAGGAAATTCTAGCATCATATATAGTTACTTGCTCCAAAATGTTCTATGGGCTACCTATATTTGATTTTTGTAAACTTGCTCATGAATTGGCAGCTAAAAATAATACAAAATATCCAAAAACCTGGGATGATAATAAAAAGGCAGGTATCGAATGGTTTTTTTGGGTTCATGCGCCGGAATCCCAGAATATCTCTTAGGACACCTGAGGGCTGCAGCTTAGCTCGAGCAACAGTACACCGCCAACATTTTTTTAAACAATTTAAGAGATGTTTATTCTAGCTCTGACAATTTTTCAGACGGAACAAGCGTGTTCAATTTAGAATAAACCAGCACTCCTACTGTTGAAAGTCCTCAAAAGGTCTTTACTGAAAAGGGTCTTAAACAAGTATATGTTGCAACAAGTGGAGAAAAGGGGGTTCACGTTACTACATGCTGCCTTATAAATGCAGCAGGTAATGCTTTACCTCCAGTAATTATATTTCCTAGAGTGCATTTCAATAAGCATATGATCAGAGGTGCACCAAATTTCCTTGGGCCTAGCAACTGTAGGTGGGTGGATGACCTCTGAATTATTTATAGAAACTATGAAGCATTTTATTAAACATTCTAATAGTTCTAAAAACAGTCCTAGTGTACTAATTTAAGACAATCACGAGAGTCATATTTCAATTGAAGTTCTAGGTTTAGCAAAAGAGAATGGTATTACAGTTTTGACTATACCACCCCATTCATCTGCAAAATTACAACCGCTTGATGTTGGAGTTTTTGGGCCTTTTACCACAGCCTACAATGCTGCGGTGTACTCATGGATGATCAGACAACCTGGCCAAAATGTAACTATTTATAAAGTGGCAGCCTGTGTGGAAGAAGCTCATTTAAAGGCGATGACACAAAAAAATATGACAGCTGGATTTAAGAGGTCAGGAATATACCCATTTGATGACCAAACTTTCACAGATACTGATTTAATGTCAAGTTCAGTTACTTAGAGACCACCTCCCGACAGTACAATTCAAAATTCTGAAAATAATATTGAAGAAAATAACCATCCCATTGTGAACTTAACCACTGGTCCCGTTTCAATAACACCCTCCGTAATTCTTCACCCCAATGTAAACTCAACCATCACTGAACCCGTTCCAACGACATCCTCAGTTAGCCTTCACTTCAATGTGAACTCACCACATACTGAGCCCAGTCCAACAACATCCTCAGTTAGCCTTCACTTCAATGTGAACTCACCACATACTGAACCCGTTCCAACAACATCCTCAGTTAGCCTTCACTTCAATGTGAACTCACCACATACTGAACCCGTTCCAACAACATCCTCTATCAGACCTCAGCAAACCACATCACCACCCAGTTTTGCTCTTTCTCCGGAAGAAGTAAGAAGATATTCAAAATACACTCCTAGTAGTAATAAAAAAATCAAGAAAGAAAGAAAAAAAAGGAAAAAGTATTATAGCTACGGATGCATCGATTAAGGAAGAAATCAGAAAAGACCAGGAAAAAGTAACATATCAAGGCAAAAACAGAAGAAATTAAAGAAGAGTTTGTTTAGTGAAGATGACATTGAACCTGAGTACGATGATTCATCTGATGGCCTAGAATATTTTGAGGATCTTCAAGGATTTGAAGAATTATCAAAAGACCCAGTAGAAGGTGATCACATCCTAGTAGAATTTCAATCAAAAAAATCGGAAGATTTATTACATAGGAAAGGTAATTCAAAATAAATATGAAAATGGTGGCATAGGTGTAAGCGACTTGCGTAGAAGTGTGAAGATAGATAATCAATTTTGTTTTCCGACTGTACCAGATTTAGCATCAGTGCAGTTAAAATATATTCGCCATCTTTTACCACCACCCAAGTTTTTGGTACAACAAAAGTCAGCATTCATATTATTCACTTGGAATTAATTAATATTCTATGATCATTTTATGTTAAATTTAAAATTAATTACACTTTGAACATTTCTTTATATACCATTTCTTTAGATACCTAAGTTTTTGAATTTTTAAGATTATCCTTTACTCTCAAATGAATTAACATTTATAATAATTTACCTTAGAATTATTATTTTTAAATAGTTTTTACACTCATAAAAACATAATTTTACCTTGAAATTTTAACTTTTTATTAGTCTTATAACTTTAAATATTAAAGATGTACCTTTATTTGATAAAAATAACTTTTATTTCTTAAAACATGGAAGCCTATTTATTTTGCAAGAAACAACTATCTACCAGTCGTGTTGAGCTAGGCCGCCGAGGACGGGGAGATCGAGGTTCGAATCTCGGTTGGGTGAACTGAGGGTGGTTTTTCCTAAATGGTTTTCCACTCTCCCTCCACGCAAATGCGGGTTCACTTCCTCTAAATTCAACCTTCCCAACTCCTAATCCATTAGTGTAATTAGTACTTAGGCGTATAACCCTAACGGGTAGTAAGACGTGGTGCTAAAATTAAATTAAATTAAATTAACAACTATATAATTTAATCTTTGTCTCACTGTTACCCACCTTCCCTTACACATGCGCACAAGCGTCTTACTTTTAGCTGGTCAACTAATAAATGAACACTTTACAACATGTAGGCAGTCCTACCAATCCCACAAGAAAAAAATTATCTTACCTAGCTTGGAAAAGAAACTGAAATTAAAAATTGCATTCATTTATTAGCTGATTTATAACGTTATTTGCTAATAGTTCCACGCACCCCCACCCTCCTGTCCCTGGAAGTGCTTCGCGCCCCCCATGTTGGGAACCACTGGGCTAGAGACGATGAAGGGGGGAACCAGTCGGGTGCACTGAGGATGGCTTTATCTCTTCTCAGTACACCCGGCTGGAGTTCGAATCCTGACCTCCCCACAAGTGGTAAAACTAGAATAGAGGAACCCGACATTTAGTCCGCTTGCCCACCGTTGCTGGTTTCACTTAATCAAATCTACCCTATTTAAATATGATAATACAAGCTATAACGAATCGTATTTATTTTTTTAAACTATCTTTTTGAAACAAATTATCACCCATGACTTACAAACTAGCTTACGTCTTGAGCTGACACAACAACACCTAATTTTACCCCTGACTTTTTTTTTTAGCAGCGCGTCTTATTACCTTTTCAGGTTATACGCATATGTATTAATTACACTAATGAGTTAGGGATGAGGAAGGTTGAATTTAGAGGATGTGTACTCGCATTTGTGCGTAGAGTTGAAAATTGTTTAGGAAAACTACTCTCAGTACACTCAACGGGGATTTGAACCACGCTCTCCTTGTTATCAGCAGTCTAGTCTATTACAGGAGTGACGCCTTAGACCCTGCGACCACTGAAGACTGTTGATTCATCACTGTGAAATAAGAAGTCCTAATTAAACGAATGATGTCATTTTTTCAGCCACGTCAAGAATTGAACCGAGTACTTATGTGAATGACCTAGCCCAGATGTGATCCACTGCCAAGTTTTGCCCTCCCTCAGAC